>PVIY010002762.1:24944-122958 GCA_004026745.1 Myrmecophaga tridactyla | reverse complement strand
AGTCCTCCTCCCAGAAAAGCCCTCAGTCCCAGGCACATAGGGGTGGATGGTCACTGTACTTGTCCCCTCCCTTCTCAGCCTGCTCTGTTTCCTCCTCTTTCCTGCACTAACAGATTTTATGTACTGGAAATGCACCACAGCTAAGATTTTCTGCAGCTACCAGTCTTTTCAAGAGCAAACACCTGGCACCTTTGTCTCCCAACGAGCCCTACTTCCCTGGGGGCAGTGAGCTGCTGCTGTTCCTTTTTTTTCTGTTCCTAGAGGACCAATCAGTCCAGCCCAGTCTTGGCTGCTAGGCTCTTCCTTCGGGCACGAATAAAACAAAATACGCCCCAAAGCAGAAATAAATGAAGCAGACACAGGGCTTCCTTTTGGTAGCTTGGCAACTGCTAGCTGCTGTTTTTGAAGCTCCTTGTTAGTGTGAAAGTTATTTTGCATAATGTTACTTATTAATCAGGCTGGATACTTCCAGGCCCCTGGACATCTTGCTTTCTTAAAGTTTATTTTCCCTTTCAGAAAACTGTTATCAAAAAGAAATTTGCTAATATCACACAAATAGGAAATATCTGAGTCCAACTTTCCAAATGGTTGAAGGTATCCCTGTATCTTCAGCAATTGCTCTAGGTTATTTCTTATTGCTTTGGTTATTAAATGATAGAGAATAAAAATATACCTAATATTCTTTTTCCTTCAATTCAAGATAACAACTCACTCTCCATCTCATTCAGACAAGTGTATGCAACACAATGACAACCAAAATTATTAAGGGCATTTTGTAAATATCTATCCCCTAGGTCTCCATTTTCCAGGTTGCTAGGACAAACACCACACGATGAGTTGTCGTAACAAGAATCTATTGGCTCATGATTTCAAAAGTTAGGCCTTCTTCCTCCTGGGGTCAGAGGCATTCTAGCTGGCTGGTGATACTTGGGTTCCTTAATGTCTCCTTAGAGTTCCCTTCACAAGGTGATGTCCTCTTCCTTTCTTCTGGGTTGCTTTGACTTCCAAGTCCCGGCCCCTTCCACTGGTTTTCTCTCACAAGCCTTCCAGTATCTTTTTCTGTCTGAAGCCCCCAGTAATCTGGATTAAGACCCAACCTCATTCAGTTGGGCCATACTGTAACTAAAAATAACATGTTCAAGAGATCCTATTTATAATGAGTCCACACAGATTAAGATTAAGATTAAGATTATACCTAATTTGGGGGCATGTAATTCAATATAAACACATTTTTGCCTCCAACAAAGAAAAAATTACTGGCCTTAATATTTTTCAATATTCTCAATTTAGTTACACTGTTTTATTTCCCACTATTCTATAATCCTTTTTAAATTTTAGGTAATCTGATAGGCCTATAAATAAATCACTTGTGATAATTTCCAAATCTCTGTTTATCCATTTGCCACCTCTATTCTTTGCTGATAATCATACCTCAACTCAGGAAATTACTGTACAACTACCATTACTAATATTGCTGCTGCTACTACTACTATTAGTAATTCTACTCCTACCCCATGTGTTGGTTTGAAAGGCTCATGTACCCTAGAAAAGCCATGTTTTAATCCTAATCCATCTCATGGAGGCAGCTGTTTATTTTAATCCCTATTCAGTACCATAGTTTGGAAACTTGATTAGATTATTTCCATGGAGCTGTGACTCACTTAATTGTGGGTATTAACCTTTGATTAGATGGAGATGTGACTCCCTATTCCAGATAGGTTTGATTAGTTTACTGGAATCCTTTAAAAGAGAAAGGATTTTGGAGAGAGCAACAGAGCCACGAGAGAACAGAGCCACAAGAACCATGAGACCCACGCAGCCAGAGACCTTTGGAGATAAAGAAGGAGAATGCCCCTGGGGGAACTTCATGAAACAAGAAGCCTGGAGAGAAAGCTAGCTGATGTCACCATGTTCTGCCATGTACCTTTATAGTGGAAAGAGAAACCCTGAACTTTATTGGCCTTCTTGAACCAAGATATCTTTTCCTAGATGCCTTAGATTGAACATTTCTATTATCTTGCTTTAATTTGGACATTTTCACAGCCTTAGAACTATAAACTTGCAACTTAATAAATTCACCTTTTAAAAAGCCTTTCCATTTCTGGTATATCACATTCCATCGGCTAGCAAACTAAAACACCTCAAAATCTTTACCAAGTGCCTAGGATAACCCCAGGTTTGTACTCAGCATCCTCTATTTTATTCTTTCATTTGAATCTTCACTAAAACTCAATGAGGATTGATTATTTCTGTTTAATGATAGGGAAATTTGCAGAGATACAAAGCAGATTATAGGTCACAGGGGAGGGGGAAAGAGAAAGGAAAGGAGGAAACGGCAGTGTTCGTAAAAATATTTGTAAAAGGCAAAAAAAAATACTACATCTTAAAATACATTTAAACTTGAGAAGCATTTTCCTACATTAGAAAAATAGAAGCACCACATATGTACGAAACATGTAATTTATTCATTCCTAGTCAGTACACACACACAAAAAGCCTTTCATTTAGGGCAGTTTTAAAGATGTCTCAAATATTAAACAGGATGATGGAAAAAAAAGTCTGCCATGTTTTTCTACCCAGGGAAATCTTACTTGATAATTTCAAGTTACATTGATACTCTCTCCTCTAAGGCTGTTATTTTCTTTATCATTCATATAAGCAATAATGATATGTTGCTTAATGTTATTTTACTAATTGTTATGTGCATTTATTTGTTGAAATAGTAAGAGTGTATTCCCCACCTCCATACCAATGATAAATATGTAGTGTTGAAGCTTAATAAATATCTCTTGAACTGATTTAATGATTGAATCTTATTGGCTACTTTAGCAAAGTAACTAGATTATTTCTAACATTACACTTTGAATTTTTTAATTCAAAAGATATGGGATGTGGCTTCAAATAAGTGAAAAGACATTGATCTACTATGAGTAATATATATAATTTTTATGGGCTGTGCTGGGTTGAAAGGATTTATTTACCCTAGAAAAGCCATGTTTTAATTCTAATCCCATTTTGTAAAGACAGCCATTTCTTTCATTTCTATTCAGTACTGTATGTTGGAAACTTTAATTAGACTATCTCCATGGAGCTGTGACTCAATCAAGGGTGGGTATTAAAGAAGATTAGGTGGAGACATGTTCCAGGTGGAAAGGTCTTGATTACTTTACTGGAATCCTTAAAAGAAGAAGCATTTTTGGAAACGATTTGAGATTCTGAGAGAACAGAGAACACCGCAGAAGTACGAAGCAGAGAGTCCACCAACCAGTGACTTTTGGAGAAGGAAAATGCTTCCTGGGGAGCTTCATGAAACTAAAGGCCTGGAGAGAAAGCCAGCAGATGCCGTCATGTTTGCCATGTGCCCTTCCAGCTGAGAGAGAAATGCTGTCATTGGCCTTCTTTGACCAAGGTATTGTTCCCTGGGTGGCTTATATTGGACATTTTTATAGACTTGTTTTAATTGGGACATTTTCTTACCCTTGTAACTGTTAACTAGCAACTTATTGAATTCCCCTTTTAAAAAGTCATTCCGTTTCTGGTATATTGCATTCTGGCAGCTAGCAAACTAGAACATGGGCCTAATGAAATTTATAATTAATAAAATGCAATTTTAGAGTAAAATTTCAGTAACTTTTACAAATAATGTAAATCTGTAAGCATGTGATGATAAAATGTTAGAGATATAAGACCCCTTGAGAGATGTTAATTATAACCATCTTCCTGGTGGTCAAATTCTTTGAGATTATCAATTCCCTTTTGTTGAAGTTATCTAGAAAATTATTAAAGATAACCCACCACTTTGATTTGGGAGTTTGATTTCAGAACATGATGTCCTTACCAAGTTCTGTCCCTGCCTCTATGACTCCACCCCTCCCTATTCCTGTAATGTTAACTAATTGGCCTTTCCATAGTATAAATCCTTCCCTGAAAGAACCAGGCTCTAGTATGGTCTTTGGAAAATCATCTCTCTTCTATCGCCACTCTTTAGTCTGACTCTTAAACAACTGTTGAGGGCCTCTCTGTGTAAAGCATCTTACTATGTAATTGCTGGGGCTACAGAACTGATTATCTAGAAAGGAGAGCAGGTAAGAGAGAACCATACTATACAAAGAGTAGAGTAGTGCTGTTTTACCTATGAGGTGCTAGAGAATACAACAAAGAGACCACATGCTTTTTTTCTTTTCAGCCACATGCTTGATGCCTGAGAGAAAAAAGTGAAAAGTCAGCTGTAAAGTTAAAATAATTATTTGCTTTAATAGTTATAGAACATACTGTTATGTCACTACAGCTTAGAGGTAAATTCACAGTGTTTCAAGCAATACTGCCATCAGTTTAAATCCTGGTTCTGTTATTTACTAGTTATGTGAATTTGGGCAAATAATTTAACCTTTTTTTTTGCTTCACTGGCAGAATGTGGATAGTCGAAACACTTAACTTATAGGATGGTTGTCACAACTACATAGACATAAAATGTTCCAACAGTGCCTGGCAATAAGGAAGTACTCCAGAATGTTAGCTATTATTAAGTGATGTCAGTTGCAGGATGTGTAGGTATTTTAATGTGGTTGTCCTATAAGGTAGGCCATCAGATATAAGAGCTTCCATGGTCTTAGAATGTCTCTTGGAAATTGCAGAGATGTGTCTTTGCTAGAAAGAAGTTAGGATGGTGATCTTTCTGCTTGGGCAGGTCAAAGAACATTTGAAAGGAATGGAAAAGCTTGAGATGAGTTTTAGGCTGCCATGTTTGCCTTTTTAGTATGTGTGATTTCTTGTTTCCAGTTTAGAAAAATAGAAGTAGGGATAGAGCACTGCATGAACTCCCACTTTTCTCATTCTCATTTTCATTTATATAAACTGTCTTTCTGTTTCAGTTTGCTAAAGCTGCCAGAATGTACTATGCCAGAAATGGATTGGCTTTTACAATGGGGAATTATTAGCTTACAAATTTACAGATCTAAGGGCATGAAAATGTCCATATTAAAGCATCAACAGAACGATACTGTCTCTGAAGAAAGGCTGCCAGCATCTGGGACACATCTGTCACATGGAAGGCACTTGGCCAGCGTCTGCTGATCCTTTTCTCTTGGATTTCATTTCTTTCAGCTTCTGACTTTAGTGGCTCTTTCAGCCTCTGTGGGTCCTTGCTTGCTTCTCTGAGACTTTTCTCTCTACTCTCTTTCTGGGCCTTTTCTGTTTTTTCATCCTCTCACAAAGGACTCCTGTAAAAGAATTAAGACCCAACTTGAATGAGCTAGGTCATATCTTAATTGAACCAAATTAATCAAAAGTTTCCACCTATGATAGGTCTGCATCTGCAAAAATGCAGAAAAAATGTGGCATTTCCTGGGGAGCAGAACAGCTCCCAAACCACCACACTTTCCAGAATTCTTTTGGAACTTTGCCAGCTTTACTGATTGATTTTTTTTTTTTTCTTTAACTTCTGTACAGGCTTTTTTTCCCTTTAGACCTTTATCTCATTGGTTTGTCTTACTGGGTCCTTTCAAAGCATGTACATCAATAGCAATCATATTTGTCTTCTTTCTGAGAGTTAATTGCTTAAACTTTATCTTAAAATCTCCAATGTTCTTGGTTTTGCTCAAGCAATCCAGTAAAATAAATTGGAAAACTTTTAATAGAATGAAAACATTTGAGAGCATACAAGTTTAAATTGTAGCTGGACATGGCTCCACTTACCATTAAAATTCTATTTTATTTTCTCTCAAAGGCAGGAAAAGCTTAAGGTCATACTGTGAAGTCTATTCTCGAATGATTCTGAACACATGAAAGTATTTTCAAAAAGGTATCTTGCAATCATTGCTTCTTGTTAATGGCAGTTTGAAATCTTGACAGCTATAAATGAGCTGTATAAACTAGCATTTTGGCTGTCTAGAAATATTAAGAATTTTGGAGGTATTCATGAGCATCGGCTCTTTGCCCATACTAAAAAGACCAAAGACTTCTCTATTGTTTTATATACTGACAGACATTTATTTTAAGAACTTGAAAATAATTACATTTGTGTTAAGCCTAGAACTCCTACATAGGGAAGCAACCACAACCACATGAAATTACCATCAGCTTTGTCAAAAGCTTATTTGATATTGCAATTCAGAGTTAGGCAAAGGCAAAGACACTCTCCTTTGTAATTGTTCCACTTTAGAAAAGCTTTTTTATTGGGAAAAGGTCATACTAATGATTGTTTAATCTTCCTATGTAAGATATGATAAGGTTTTGGAAATAGTTGTTTTGCAGTCAGTCAATACTAATTTCAGTTCAATTCCTGGCTCTCTTGTTAAGTTTCCTAATACCTCCTTGCATACTTTTCACCATTTATAAAATTAAATTGATAATGCCTACTTCATAGGTTTATCGTACAGATTAAAAGAGAAAATTTGTGTAACACAACATTAGTATTGGAACATATTAGGTCAAAAAATACTTGCGCCTTTTCTCTCTTCGTTTTAAACTGAGTTTAAAATTCTGAGTTTATTTCTTTAGTCCAGAAATTCTGATCATCACTACCACCAACTTATTTCAAAATCAATGATAGGGAAAGAGATGGGAAAACCCAGGACCCTGAACACCCCTATTCTATGCTTCCACGAGTCATCCTTATCTTAGAGAGCACCAAGAAGCCAGGCCAAGCCAGTGCATGTTCCTTAAACTCATGCATGCATAACCAGGAAGTGCAAGGGAGTTAACACCCCATGGCTCAGCCATTGATTAATAAGGGACAGAAGCTGATAGACAAACACTTCCATCTCTCCAGTATGTAGTTCTAAGGTGTGTGTCTCATGGATCCCCCACATGGTCCCAATAGGATCAAGCCCTGGTTGTTCACAATTGTGACCCTCTCGAGGATGCACATGTGTGTTGGCTTTCTGTCTACTCTGTTTCAGGCTCCATCATTCACTCCTGTTGCCTGGAATCATTTCCCCAAAATGAATTACCTGCTGTAAGCCTAAAGAGTTTTATATGCTCCTCTTTTGCCACAGTATCGCTGATATCCCAGAGCCTTCACAAACAGTGAATTTAGTAAAATTTGAGCAACAGATTAACACTGGGAAAGTGAGAATTTTGTTCAGTATTTTTTCCCCACTGTTCTAGTTTGCATGCTGCCAGAATGTGACATTCTGGAATGACTTTTAAAAGGGGGAATTTAGCAAGTTACCAGTTTACAGTTCTAAGGCAATGTAAAAGTTGAAATTAAAGCAAGTCTATAAAAATGTACAAATTAAGGCACCAACAAGAGGTAACTTTCACTCAAGAAAGGCCGATGATGTTCAGGGTTTCTCTCTCAACTGGAAAGGCACATAACAAACATGGTAACATCTGCTAGCCTTCTTTCCAGGCCTCTTGCTGCATGAAGCTCCCCTAGGGGCATTTCCTTCTTTATCTCCAAAAACAAAGAATGTAGTTCTTTAACTACAAAAAAAAAGTCTCTGGCTGCATGGGTTCTGGTAGTTCTCGTGGCTCTCATGGATCTCTCTCTCTCCAACATGCTGCCTCTTCTAAAGGACTCCAGCAAGCTAATCAAGACCTATAAGGAATGGGTGGAGTCACATCTCCCTCCAACCAAAGGTTAATACCCACAATGGATGAGTCACATCTCCATGGAGATAATCTAATCAAGTTTCCAACCTATAGTGCTGAATAGGGATTAAAAGAAATGACTGCCTCCACAAGGCGGATCAGGATTAAAACATGGCTTCTCTAGGGTACATAATCTTTTCAAATCAGCACACCCACCTTGGCTGGTCACTGAACCACATAGCTACTTTATCCATGAGCAAAGGGAGTTTTAATATTGGCCAAACCAGCCTTAAGAAAAGGCACTCAATTCCTAGGCTGCTGGGATTTAATATTAAAATAAACAAGTACAGCTTTTCCTAAGCAGATGTGGCCTAAGCAGAGTTTTGATTAGTAGATCGGCAGAAATCCTAGAATGAGCTAGGGACTCAGCATCATGGGATTGAAAAAACCTTCTTGAACAAAAGGGGGAAGAGAGAAATGACACAAAATAAACTGTCAGTGGCTGAGAAATTTCAGAGTCAAGAGGTTATCCTGGGGGTTATTCTTACACATTATATTGATATCCCCTTTTTAGTTTAAGGTATATTAGAGAGGCTAGAGGGAAGTACCTGAAACTGTAGAGCTGTGTTCCAGTAGCCATGTTTCTTGAAGATGATTGTATAATGATATAGCTTTTGTAATGTGACTGTGTGATTGTGAAAACATTGTGTCTGATGTTCTTTTTATCTATGGTATGGACAGATGAGTAAAACACATGGATTAAAAATAAATAAATAATAGGGGGAACAAATGTTAAAATAAATTGAGTAAATTAAAATACTAGTGATCAATGAAAGGGAGTGGTAAGGGGTGTAGAAAAAAATAGAGGAACAAGGGTTAAAATATGTTGGGTAGGTGGAGATACTAGTGGCCAATGAGAGGGAGAGGTAAGGGGTATGGTATGTATGAGTTTTTCTTTTTATTTCTTTTTCTGGAGTGATAAAAATTTTCTAAAAGATGATCATGGAGATGAATATACAACTATGTGATGATATTGTGAGTCATTGATTATATTCCAAGAATGGAATGTTCATATGTTAAGAATGTTTGGTTTATATTATGTTCTGTCAGTAAAAATGTAAAAAAAAAAAAAAAAAGAAACAAAGTTGAAAATCAAAAAAAGACATAGATTGGCAGAATAGATAAAAATGCATGATCCAGACTTCTGGGGATGATGGTAGAGTAGGGAGTTCCAGAACTGAGTCCTCCCACCAAAACAACTATTAAACAGGCAGAAACTCTGTGAAAAAAACAGTAGTTTGAAACTTCAGAGGCCAGAACAACACTACAGGGCACCCAGAGAAGAGTGGGAGGAAGAGAAATATAAATTATGGTAAAGAACTGTAAATTACTCTCTCTCTGTAGTGGCTGCTGGCATCTATTCCTCACTCTCATGGTAGGCCATGGTAGAGACCAGTTCCTGGCTAGTTGCTGCTGACAGAAAGGGACTTAAAATACTCTTCCCCAGGATAAGGGGTAGGTATAAATGATTCCTGATAATGGCTTTTTTTTTTTTTTTTTTGCATGGGCAGGCACTGGGAATCTAACCCAAGTCTTCAGCATGGCAGGCGAGGATGCTACCTGTTGAGCCACGATGGCCTGCCCTGATAACTTTTGATTAGCAAATTCAGATCATTGGTTCTTGGCTCTGAGAGGCAGCTATTGCTTTAAGCACATCCTGACAAAGGTAGTGGCAGCCATTGATTCAACCATCCCAGGACAGGGGTAGAGTATGTAGAGATCTAAAGATGCAGGGCTTCCTTAGGGCTGCGGGGTCAACACTTAGATGAAGGGCTGCATTTTCTGGGGAAGCAAAAGCTCAGCTTCAGGAAACCACTGGAGAAGATTTTTGGAGCCCTTCCAACAAGACAACTCCAATTCTTCTCAAACTCATCCTGAAAACTGAAGAGGAGGGAACATTCCCTAACTTATACAATGAGGCCTATATTGCCTCATACTAAAGCCAGATAAAAATACCACAAGAAAAGAAAACTACAGAACAATATCTCTTGTGAATATAGATAGAAACACCTCAACAAACTGAATCCAAAAGAATTTTAAAGTGATTATATACCATGGTCAAGTGGGATTTAGCCCTCGTAATCAAGAGTGGTTCAACATAATAAAATCAATTCATATAATACAGCACATTAGCAGAATGAAGGAAAAAACCACATAATCATCTCAATTGATGCACAAAAGGCATTTGACAAAATCTAGCATTCTCTATTTATAAAAAGGTTTTGACAAATTAGAAGAGAAGGAAATTTCCTGAAAATCATAAAAGCCATATATAAAAAACCCACCTCTAACATCATACTCAATGGTGAAAGATTGATGGGACGTGATGGCCACAATGGAGCAGTCACCATTGTTGTTATTCAACATTGTACTGGAAGTTCTAGCCAGACTAGTTAAACAAGGAAAATAAAGGAAAGGTATCCAAATCAGAAAGGAAGAAGAAAAAGTTTCACTATTTGCAGATGACACAATCATATATTTAGAATGTCCCTACAAATCTACAACAAAGCTATTAACGCTAATAAATGAGTTCAGCAAAGTGGCAGGCTACAAGATCAACACCCAAAAATACATAGTGTTTCTATACACAAGTGGATATTGAGAGAAGAAATTAAGGAAAAATTTCCATTCACAATAGTAATTAAAAGAATAAAGCATCTAATAATAAATCTAACCAAGGATATAAAAGGACTTATAAGAGAAAACTACAAAACATGGCTAAAGGAAATTAAAGTAGACTTAATAAATTGAAGGATATTCCACATTCATGAATTGGAAAACTAAATATCATTAAAATGTCAATAATATCCAAAGCATTTTATAGATTCAGTGTAATTCCAATAAAAATTCTAACAAACTTCTTTGCAAAAATGGAAAAGCCAATCATCAAATTTACATAGAACGGCAATGGACCCCAAATCAATAAAACTCTCTTGAAAAAAAGAAATTAGGTTGGAGGATTCTTACTTTCCAAACTTCAAAGTTTTACAAAGCTATAGTAATCAAAACAGCTCGGTATTGGCACAAGAACAGATATTTAGACCAATGGAATAGAATTGAGATCCCAGATATCAACTCTCACACTTATGACAAGCTGATATTTGACAAGGTAGCAAAGATCATTCAATTGGGAGAGAAAATCTTTTCAACAAATGGTGCTGGGAAAACAGTGTTTCCGTTTGTAAAAAACTGAAGGAGGACCCCTACCTCACACCATATACAAAACAACTCAAAATTGATCAAAGACCTTAATACAAGATCTAGAAATATCAAACTCCTAGAAGAAAACAGGGAAACATCCTTAGGACCTTGTGTTTGGCAATGATTTCTTAGACTTTACACCGAAAGCACAAGCAACAAAAGAAAAAAAAAGATAAATGGGACCTCATCAAATTTAAAACTTTTATTCTTCAAAGGACTTCATCATGAAAGTAAAATGACAATCTACACAATGGGAGGAAATATTTGGAAATCACATATCCACTAAAGGATTAATATCCAGAATATAAAAAGAAATCCTTCAATTTAGCAACAAAAAGAAAAATCCAATTAAAAAAATGGGCAAAAACCAGACATCTCTCCAAAGAAGATATACAAATGGACAAAAAAACACATGAAAATGTACTCAACATCATTAGCCATCAGGAAAATACAAATCAAAATCATAATGAGACACCATTTCACATACATTAGAATGGCTGCTATTAAAAAAGAGAATAACAAGTGGTGGAGAGTATGCAGAGAAATAGGAACACTCATTCACTGCTGGTA
This sequence comes from Myrmecophaga tridactyla, assembly GCA_004026745.1. Classification (NCBI taxonomy): domain Eukaryota; kingdom Metazoa; phylum Chordata; class Mammalia; order Pilosa; family Myrmecophagidae; genus Myrmecophaga; species Myrmecophaga tridactyla. The sequence goes on along the minus strand of PVIY010002762.1, from coordinate 111,594 downwards.
GCAATGTAAAATGATGCCTCTGCTGTGGAAAAAAATTGGACAGTTTCTCAGAAAGCTAAGAATAGAATTACTGTATGATCTGGCTGTCCCTCTACTAGATATATACCTAAACGAATTTAAAGCAAGGGCTTGAATAGACATTTGTGTACCAATAGTCATAGCTTTATTCACAATTGCCAAAGGATGGAAGCAACTCGTGTCCATCAACAGATGAATGTTGTAAAAAAATGTGGAGCATATGTAAAATGGAATATTATTCCACTGTGAAAATGAATGAAGTCATGCTATGTGCAACAATATGGATGAACCATGAAGATATCATGTTGAATGAAATAAGCCAGACATGAAAGGACAAATATGGTGCGAGCACACTGATATGAAATAATTTGTGTAAGCAAACTCACAGAATTAGAATCTGGAATATTGGTTATAAGGGGCTGGGTTGAGAGTAGAAAATGTGGAGTTAATGCTTAATTTATACAGAATTTCTATTTAGGTTGATGGTGAAGTTTTGAAAATGGATTGTGGTGTTGGTAGCATATTATTGTGAATGTAATTAACAGTATTGAATTATATATGCAGATGTGGGTATAAGAGGAAATTTTAAGTTCTATGTATATGTGTGTATGTAGAATAAAAATTAAAAGACGAAACATAGTATTTGTCATGGTCAGGTTCATGTGTCAATTCGGCCAGGTGGTGGTGCCCACTCATCTGGTCTGGCAAGTGCTGGTTTATCTGTTGCTATGAGGACATTTCATGGACTTAAATCATGATTACGTCAGCTGTATCCACAGCTAATTGTGTTTGTAATCAGCTAATGGGAATGTATTCTGCAGAGAGTGATGCTTAATCTAATCACCAGAAAGCTTTTAAGGAGGATTCAGAAGACACAGTCACTCACCCTGCTTCAGCCAGTGAGCCTCTCCTGTGAGTTTGTCCAGACCCTTCATTGGAGTCACCAACTTCACAGTCTGCCCTACAAGTTTTGGACTCTTCCATTCCCACGGTTGTTCAGCCAGCCTCTCCTGAGAGTTCACTGAGAAGCTTCATTGGAGTTACCAACTTGTGGCCTGCCTTACAGACCTTGGATTCTACATTCCCACAATTATGTGAGAGACTTATACATTTTATATCTATGGATATCTCCTGCTGATTCTGTTTCACTAGAGAACCCTAGCTAATAAAGTACTGTATAACAGAGTGAACCCTATTATAAATGATGGACTGTAGTTGATAGTACATGTGTAAAAATGTTCTTTCATGAATTATAACTAATGTACCACACTAATGTAGAGTGTTAATAATAGGGTACTATATGAAAAAAATATATAGCTAATGCAAACTATGAATTATAGTTAAGAGTACAATTTTAATATCCTTTCACTAATTTAGCAAGGGGGTACCTATTATTTCGAAGTGTCAACAATAGGGGTATATGGGAATGCTGCAATTTTTACATGATTTTTCTGTAAACCTACGACTTCACTAATTAAAAAAATCAATAGAAGAAAAGGAATACTGAATACATAAAATTTACAGACAGAATTAGACACTAAAAGGGAATATATTTTATTATGGATATATATATTAATTTATATTACCACACAGATTGTTAAAAATATCCTCCTTACAGTATTAACAGACTTAAAATTTTAAAATTTAATTGCATTATTTCAACAGAAGGCATAATCTGAATTTAGTACCATGAATAATACAACTGATATTATGTGGTATTTTCTACTTAATAAATTACAAGTCACCTAATGAAAGTAAAACAAGGAGAGAAGACAAAAAGATTAATGGGACTCCTAAATCATGGCTTAGTCAGGGGCGTTATTTAACTGGTTACAATTCTGTCAAATAAAAGATTGCCCTAGCAATTATAAAAATCAACAAATTATTTAGAAATTATTAAAGTTATATGACAAGTGATTTGTGTTATAGGTTATTGTATTTAGCAGTTCATAACATTTATTTAAAAAATACAATGTAATTTAAAATATTTATTTATTTATTTATTTACATCACAATAGAAATTGTTAAATATTTTGAACATCATCCCTGAATAAAGGGGACATTTATTTTGTTTATCTACAAGTCATTTATCTTATATTTTAAGAGGCTAAGAACTTGAGTAGAGGAAGAGGATACTTTCATTTTTCCATATTCCAGCTATCAGGTAGCAGAAACGGTAAGATGATATACCCCAAATATTATAGCCTCCAATGTCTGGGCCGCCCATCTACTCTCCTACTCACCTTTTGTCAGTCATATGGGAGAAATACAATCAGAAATACAATTTGGGTAATCAAAGCAAGAAACCCAAAGTGGGAGGAGAGAAGTGGTCTGGCCTTACCCCAGAAGAGTAAATCCTCACTGTGTGATCTCTCTGTAGGAGGAGAGGGACTCCTAAAAAATAGAATGCTGAGACACTGAGTCTAACTCCATGGTCTAATGAAATTTTCTTGAAGCTGTCTGTATTAGTGTTCTATTGTTGCTGTAACAAATTACCACAAATTTAGCAGCTTAAAATGGCACTCACTTTTTAGCTTACTTTTCTGTAGGTCAGAAGTCAGGGTGGACCTATTCAGGTTTTCCACTCAAGATCAAAACCAAGGTGTGGGCTGAGTAGAGTTCTTAAGTGGAGGCTCAGGAGGAAGAATTGAGTCCAGCCTCTTACAGATTGTTGGCAGAATTCAGTTCCTTGTGGTTGAAGGACTGAGGTTCCCATTTCTTTGCTGGCGTTAGCTGGAGGACACACTCACTGCCAGTCTGGACTAAAAGGGACAGCAAATGTACAGATTGAAGGAGGTCTCAAAGAAAGATCCATGGAAGCTAAGGTCTGAAGCCAAGAAATCTTGGACAAGTACAGGAGATACCCCATGTACATAGAAAGGGTGAGTTTGCCCAGGAAGCACAGAGTGGAACTTCTGCTTCAATATTCAGAAGTGTTTTGGTACTGCAGGCCATGGAGAGGGTTGAGCACATAAACTGGGGATTGAGGGAAGCCTGGCTGCCACCCTATTGTTCTGGGGGGATTGGGGTTTGAGCATGTGCCCTGGAGATGGTGGAAATTCTGGGTGCTATCACAAGGCTTGGAGATGGTGGAGGTGAGAAAAAGGTGGTTCCCTCACACCCTCCAATGTTACAACTCTCACCCCAGCCTTTGGAGAGACAGGGATGCCCTTAGAGAGGATGGGATTACCAGAGGATGAAACATTATTCTATAAATAAATCCCAGATTTTGAAATCTAATAGAATTTTCCCTACAGGTTTTGGGAACTCTTTTGGTCTTGTGAGTCCTGTTTACCTTTCAGTTTCTCCCTATGGTAATGGAAACATGTATGCTATGATGGTCCCTCCTTTGTATATTGGCAGGAGATAATTTGTTTTGGGTTTTACAGGACCATAGCCCAAAGAAAACCATGCCTGTAACTGACTTTGATGAGGTTTTGTACAGTGTCTGACTTTGTATTGCACTTGTATTGTTACTGAAATGATTCAAGTGTTTTGTGGTATTGTGATGGAATGAATGTATTTTATATATGGAAGGAATGTGTCTTTTTTTGGGGGGGGGCAGCCTAAATTTGAGGCTGTTAGTTACTCCAGAAAAGCCACGCCTTTTTCCTAATCCAATCTTGTGGGGCCAGACCTATTGTTCAGGGTGGACTCTTTGATTAGATTTTTTCCATGTTGACCCACTGAGTTGCAGGTTTGGTTTGATTAGATTGTTTCCATGGAGATGTGACACACCCAAAATTGGGTGTGACCTTTTGATTAGATGGACATGTAACTCTGCCCATTCCAGGTAGGTCTTAATTAATTTCTGGAATCATTTAAAGGGGAAATATTTTTGAGAAACCTCAGATGCAGATGCTTGGAAAACAGTTGCTTGAGAACTGATATAGACAGAGATGTTTGGAGATGTAGAAAGAAAATACCCCTGGGGAAGCTGTTTGAAACCAGAAGCCAAAGGACCAGCAGAAGCCAGCAACATGCCTTTTCAGCTGGCAGAGTTGTTCTGGACCCATCAAGGCTTTTCTTGAGTCAAGGTATCTTTCACTGGATACCTTAGTTTGGACATTTTTGTGGCCTTAGAACTGTGAACTTGCAACTTAAAATATTCCCTTTTTAAAAGCCATTCCATTTCTGGTATATTTCATTCTGGCAGCATTTAACAAACTAACACAGGTATCTGTCGGTCCTGACTTATCTGCTCTGGGCAAAACTCTGGTTTCATCTCTTAGTTTACCATCTCATGGAAAGGCACATGGCAATGTCTAATGGGCTCTGTTTCTGTCTAGTTTCTGTCAGCTCTCTCAACTTCTGGCATCTCATGGGGCTTCTGCATTTTGAAAACATCTGTGTTTAAGCTTTCTCCATATTGTTTCCCTGTGTTGGCTCTTTTAAGGACTCCAGTAAACTAATCATGACCCACCTTGGATGGGTGGAGTCATATCTCCATCTAATCAAAAGGTCACACCCACAGTTGCTTGTGCACATCTCTACAGAAACAAACTAATGAAAAGGCACCATCCTACAATATCGAATCAGGATTAGAAGAACAAGGCTTTTCTGGGGTACATAAGCAGTTTCAAACCAGCATGGAATTGACTGATTTATTCTAATAGATGCTGACCTATCTCAGGTAATCCAAGGATATGAATAGAGTGTTGGGCTTCAGGGGCAACTGAAACCAGGTGTATGTCCACTTTCAAGACCATTGTTAAACATCTTCCATACCACTGCTCAGGGTTCTATTTCCTATATCTCTTATCTCATCCTATTATGCCTTTGTTTCATTATTCCTTCTCTCTTTCTTTCTACCAGTCAGCTATCTCCGTGTTTTAGCCATGTGGCAGGAAATATGGACACTGAAAAGTCATAAGATTCATAATTTATGACCAAGGTACTCAAAGATAGTAGTATCATAGCAGTTCCTGTGATGCCTATGGGGATGGACTTAGGTAAGAGATAATAAGCAGAACAAGAGTGCTGCATAGAGAATCCTAAGGTTGTCCACTGTGTTACCATAGTAACAGACCCTGTTCAGGGCTCACCTTTGAAATAGCTTCCCAGGCAGATGCTCAGTGTATCTCCAGTCAGTCTATCTCTTGATATCCTTCTAGTCCACTCTTTATTCTGACTTCTAGCCACCACTGTCAATGCGGGTCAAAGTCCTTTTGCAAGAATCATATGACTAGATTGGTCTCTTCCTCTGAAAGCAGGACTGTGACCACATTTAAGGACAGAAGCATCCTTTCATCTTTCTTTCAGGGTTGGTACAACAGAAAGATTCTTTTTGAAAGTAAGTTAAACTCTCCCTAACCCGAGGACATTCAGATGATCTCTTTCAAAACTCTTATAACTTCAGTCAATTTGTTGAAAAATGGATTCTACAAAATATGAAGGGTTCTTTTTCAAAATTATTTCAATGACTAGGGACTCTCCTGAGCTTTATTCCCAATGAAGATGACAGAAAAATGCTTACTGTACAGAATGGTGCAACTAAAGTCCCTCTACAAAGGTGATGTATTATTCCAATTACATGACAAAGCTGGCCATGCCTTCTTTGCTTGGCCAGCAAACACTGCAGGGGCTCCATGTTGGATTCTGTCAAATAAGATTGAAATTATAGTTCCCACAATCCCAAAACTGTTTTTGAAAATTTTCTTCTAGAAATCAATTTGTGTGTAATGACACAAAATACATCTTTGTTTTATCACAAAACTATTTATCTGTCGCAGTTTTGTTTTTAAAGCACATATGTAACCAAAACACTTGCTAACCAATTCATAAAAGTTCCTGTTCAAAAGCTAAGATGTTTTCCAATTTTTGGATTCCAACATTTATGTATAAACTTGACTTTCAAATCATGGAAACCATAAGCAAATTGGAGAATAAAATCATGTCAGGATGCAGTATGAAATTTTCATTTTAATTTCCAAAATAAAACTCTTGCCATCCCCTTTTATGTGGCCTTTCATCATAAGTAATATCTATTTTATCTGCTCTCCGATACTCAGGTGACTAGATCAGTGCTCTTTCAACTACTCCGTTCCCACTGCTTTAGCACAGTTAATCATCTTTAAGAATGGAGTCCTCGTTGTTGAGAGGACAGTGATCTCTTCCAGGACTGATATTCTAATGTGCATATATAAAACCTTAACACTTAATGTGTTGTCTGATGTATACTCTAAGACCAATGAACCCTGGGTGAATACGTGCATTAATGAATGACAAATACCATTCTTGAGATCATTTTTTTTTTACTTCAGTTGCAATGTATTTGTAATCCTTGAAAATAAGAATCATATATTATTATGATAATATAATATGAAACACTAAAAAGTTTTCCTCAAATGAAGAAAGAGAAAATAGAGATATGGAATACTGAATTTGGTGTCATTTTGCAGTGTCATTTAATGTGTGCTTCTTTATATACTTCCTGTAAAACTGGTTGTTAGACCTAGAGGCTTAAGAAAAATTCATGTTTAAAAAATCTTTTTTTTTCCACAATATTTCATCGATGGTTCTATGTTATTCTTATTGCATCATTTAAAAAGGGGCATTAGGTCTGGTTGCTCCACTTTTAGAGATGTGAAAACTAATCAGTGGGTTCAAGGAATGTCAGTTTAATCCATTTATTATAAAGTTCTCTATCATCTTTTAACCTAATGGTTTTAGCAGTCACTGATAATCTTTCACCAGATTTATTATTTCACTAAAGTTTGGAAAATGTTGACTTTCCTAAGATTATTATTCTTTCTGAATGTATCTGTTCTACTGTAAAGATATTTTCCATATGAACTATTTATTACCTTGAAATATAGTTTTTATAGGAAAGGCAAACTAAACACTTTATTTCCTTTATTTACCAATTTTCAGAATAATAAACTGCTACCCTAATAAATTACAAGTTGTATTTTTTTTACTACCAATGAAGAATTCATAGATTTTTACACATTTGACCTGTTTGGTTTTTTTTAACTTGTACGCAAATGTTTATAGTAGCCTTATTTATAATAGCCAAAAAGTGAAAACAACCCAAATGTATGTCAACTGATGGTTGGATAAAAAAATGTGGTATATTCACACAATGGAATATTTGGCAATAAAAAAATGAAGTGTGATACATGCTACACCAAAGATGAACTCTTTTTTGTATGCTATATGGTGGGGTGGGGGGTCACATTTCATTCTTTTTTTTTTTTTTAACATTTGTTCCCCCTATAATTTATTTTTATTCCATATGTTCTACTCGCCTGTTGACAAGGTAGATAAAAGGAGCATCAGACACAGGGTTTTCACATTCACAGAGTCTCACTGTGATAGCTATATCATTATTCAATCATCATCAAGAAACATGGCTGCTGGAACACAGCTCTACATTTTCAGGCAGTTCCCTCCAGCCTCTCCACTACATCTTGAATAACAAGGTGATATCTACTTAATGCGTAAGAATAACCTCCAGGATAACCTCTCGACTCTGGAATCTCTCAGCCATTGACACTTTGTCTCATTTCACTCCTCCCCCTTTTAGTTGAGAAGGTTTTCTCAATCCCTTGATGCTGAGTCTCAGCTCACTCTAGGATTTCTGTCCCACATTGCCAGGAAGGTCCACATCCCTGTTTTATACAGTGCAATCATAATCCTTTTTGGTACTCATTTTTTCCACTTTAGGCCAGCGAGAATGCTTTCAAGTTGGTTCCTGAAAACTTTTGATATGACCCCAGTAGTCTTGGATATTTCTTTGCTTTTAGTGCATATTTTCTATCCTAAATATGGAATTAATCAGCTCTCTGAGGATCTCTGGATCCTTCCAGTAAGATATCATATTCAGAGACCACAGTCTGAACAGTAGGATTGCTCATTGATAGTATGCTGCCATCATTTCTAGGCCTTTTCAGTAGCAAAAGTTAGGAAATAAGTTGTGTGGGGTTTTTTGTTATTACTTTCAGCAAGAGTAAAATAAATAAACTATGCTGTTATAACCAATTTAAATAAAAATTACATGATTTTGCTTAATTTAATTGATTTTGCATTTCTCTGTCTTTAGCTTTACAAATCTTGGTTCCTAAATACATAAGTGCAATTGTTTATTTGCTTTATCCTCCAACATAAAATTAGCAGTTTCAATATAAAATTATCAATATTATTATGAAAAATCTAAATAACAATGCACTGCAATGTCTTTTATGATTCTCTTTTGTCCTTTGTATGAATCACACTAAGAATGTAAAGTCATATTACTGTGTTTTAAAGTTACTCAAAATAATTCTTCTCAATGCTCTATTCACTTCACATATTTTCATCACCATTATTTCAAATCTCTATTTTGAAGGTGAGGATATGAGTGTCTCTAACTTTTCTTCCATCTCTTCAAATTGCTATCTTAGACTTATTTCTAAAGGTTATAATTTCACTAGTAATGAGCAAACTGAGAAGGAAATATAGAAAAAAATCCATTTATTATAGCAACTAAAAGAATCAAATATCTAGGAATAAATTTAAGTAAGAAATAAATTTAACCAAGGATTTGAAGGATTTATACTTGGAAAATTACAAACATTGTTAAAAGGAATCAAAGCTCTAAATAGAATGACATGCTGTGTTCATGGATTGGAAGCTTGAATATTATTAAGATGTCAATTTCAATAAAAGGAATCTAGATTCAATGCAACCTCAATCAAAATTCTAACAGATTTTTTGCAGAGATGGAAAAGTGAATCATCATATTTATAGGGAAGGTAAGAGACTTCCCTCTAAATATTTCTAAACCTTGTTGAAAATGAAGAACAAAGATGGAAGACTCACATTCCTTGATTTTAAAACTTATTACAAAGCTATAGAAATCAAAACAGCATGGTACTGGCACCACGGCAAATGTATAGACCAATGGAACTAAATTGAAAGTTCAAAAATAAACCTGCACATCTATGGTCAATTGATTTTTGACAAGACTGCCAAGTACACTCAGTGGAGAAAGAATAGTCTCTTCAACAAATGGTTCTGGGAAAACTCTATATCCATATGCAAAAGATAGAAGATGGAGCCCTTCCTCACACCACATACAAAAATTAAGCCAAAATAGATCAAAGACCAAAATTCCTGGAAGAAAACATATGGAAACATCTTCAAGACTTTATATTAGGCAATAAGTTTCTTAGACAATACACCAAAAGCACAAGGAACAAAAGAAAAAAATAGATAGCTGGGACTTCATTAAATTGTATTTGCTAAGGGTTTGATATATAGAATATATAAAGAAATCCTAAAACATGACAATAAGAAGAAAATAACCCAATTAAAAAATGGGCAAAAGACTTGAATAGATGTTTCTCAAAAGAAAATATACAAGATGACCATAAAGTATATGAAATGATGCTCAACATCATTAGCCATTGGGGAAGTGCAAGTCAAAACCACAATGAGATACCATTTCACACCAACTAGAATGACTATCATTAAAAAAATAAAAAATAACAGGTGTTGGAGATGATTTGGAGAAATAGGAATACTTTTCACTGTTGGTGGAAATGTAAAATAGTGCAGCCACTGTAGAAAACAGTTTGGCATGTCCTCAGGAAGTTAAGTATAGAGTTATTCTTATGACCTGGTTATCCCACCTTTAGGTATTATTTTGGTTTGCTAATGCTGCCAGAATGCAATATACCAGGAATGGGTTGGCTTTTACAAATGGAATTTATTATATTACAAATTTACAATGTCCAAACTAAAGCATCCAGAGGAAGACACCTTGACTTTGAAGAAAGGCTGATCACATCTGGGGTTTGTCTGTCACATGGGAAGCATATGGCAACATCTGCTGGCCTTCTTTCCTGGCTTCTGGGTTCAAATGCTCTCTCAGCTCCTTTTGCATCTCCAGATGTCTGCTCTCAGTGTCAGCTCTCCAAGCATCTCCAAAGATCTGTATCTCAGCTTCCTTCAAAATGTTCTTCTTTTATTAAGCCTACCTTGAATGGGTAGGGTCACTTCCATGGAAACAACCTAATCGAAAGTTCCCACCCATTAATAAGTCTGCCTCCACAAGACTGGCTTAAAAGAGCATAGTGTTTTCAGGGTATATAACAGTTTCAATCCAGCACAGGTATATACCCAAAATAAGTGATAGCAGGGATTTGAACATGTATTTTCTTTTTTTTTAAGTTGTTCTTTAATTTATTTTTCTTCCACCATGTTTTTTTTTTAATTTTTAACTTTTTTTATTGTATGGTATAACATATACACAAAGCAAAGAAATAAGAAAGCAATAGTTTCCAAAGCACTCTTCCACAAGTAGTTACAGGACAGATCCCAGAGTTTGTCATGGGCTACCATACAATCCTTTCATATTTTTCCTTCTAGCTGCTCCAGAATACAGGAGGCTAGGGAGCTTAAATATTTTTTATCATCACAATTGACCTTTTTTCCTTCTTTTTTTGTGAAAAATAACATACACACAAAAAGCTATAAATTTCAAAGCACAGCACCACAACTAGTAGTAGAACATATTTCAGTTTGACATGGGGTACAATTCCACAATTTTAGTTTTTTTTCACAATCACATAGTCACATTGCAAAAGCTATATCATTATAGATTCATCTTCTAGAAACATGGTTACTGGAAAACAGCTCTACAGTTTCAGGGACTTTTCTCTATCCTCTCTAATACACCTTAAACTAAGAAGGGGATATTTATAAAATGCGTAAGAATAACCTCCAGGATAACCTCTCGACTCTCTTTGAAGTCTCTCAGCCACTGACACTCTATTTTGTCTCATTTCTCTTTTCCCCCTTTCAGTCAAGGTTTTCTCAATCCCTTGATGCTGAGGCCCAGCTCATTCTAGGATTTCTGTCCCATGTTGCCAGGGAGGTTTACACTCTGGGAGTCATGTCCCACATAGAGAGAGGGAGGGCAGTAAGTTTGCTTACCATGTTGGCTGAGAGAGAGACAGGCCACATCTGAGCAACAAAAGAGGTTCTCTTGGGTGACTCTTAGGCCTAATTAAGTAGGCGTGGTCTATCCTTTGTGGGGGTAAGTTTCATATGAACAAACCCCAAGATTGAGGACTCAGCCTATTGATTTGGTTGTCCCCACTGTTTGTGAGCATATCAGGAATTCTTCATGTGGGGAAGCTGAATTTTCCCCCTTTCTCCCCATTCCCCCAAGGGGACTTTGAAAATACTTCTTTATTTACTGTTCAAATCACTCTGGGATTTATCAGGTGATCACTCTTAACAAACCTACAAAATCTCATGCCCTATTCAAGGTTCCATATATTTTCACACTGATGTTCATAGCAGTATTATTCATGTTTTCCAAAAGATGGAATCAACCCAATTTCCATCAACCTATGAATGGATACACAAAATGTGGTGGATATATATATATTGTAATATTATTCAGCCATAAAAAATAATGAGGTTCTGATGCATGTGATAACATGGGTAAACCCTAAAGACACATGTTGAGTGAAATAAGCCAGACCCAAAAGGACAAATATTATATGTTTTCACTGATATGAAATAATTAGTATAAGGAAATTCATAGAATCAGAAACTATAATATAGTTTATCAGGAGCTGGGGTGAGGGTAGGAAATGAGGAACTATTTTAATTGGTATAGAATTTCTGTTTGGGATGATGGAAAGTTTTATTAATAGATGGTGGTAGCAGTAGGACAACATTGTGAATATAATTAACACGACTGAATTATATACTTAATGTGATTAGAAGAGGGAAATTTTAGGTTGTATATATGTAACCAGAACAAAATTTTTTAAAAAGAACCATAGAGCTGTACAACACAAAGAGCAAATTCTACTGTAAATTATGGACTGTAGGTAACAGTACAATTATAATAATATTGCTTCATCAATTGTAACAAAGTTACACACTAATGCAATATTAAAAATAGGTAAAACTCTGTGTGTGTGTATATGGAGTGGTTTATGTGAACTCCACATTTTCTGCATGAGTTTTCTATAAACCTACAGCTACTCTAATAAAAAATAAATTAAAAAACACAAATACATGCATGTAGGCTAAAGCAAAAATAATGTTCTTCATTCATCCATTAATTCAATAAATATTTCTTTGTGATAAGCCCTATAAATGCATGGCATTCAGAAATAAAATGCATGTTCTTATTCTCAAAGGGCTCATTTTAATCAGGAGTGCAGATATTTTCTGAACAAATACTCTGGTAATTTCTCAGTCATGATATACCTTTCTGGTGCTTTAATTTTTGTCAGAACTATCCTCAGAGCCTCTGCTATTATTTGTAAAAGCTGCATAACCTGAAGGCTGGCCTTTGAAACTGCCAGAAGAGTCACAATATCCTTTTCTTTATCTAACTGGTTATTTAAAACTTCTCTCTCTGCCATGGCTGAGAAATGGCTGTTCATAACAAAGGCTGGAAAAGATGCCAAAGGTAAAATAAACATTTTCTCTTGATCTTTTTCTTCAAGTTACTAAGCTACTGCATCCATTATCTCACGTGCTTCTCACTGCCCAGGGAGGAAGCGGAGCGTGTGTCACTCCTTCACTGTGCATGTGAAGGAACAGAGATAAACTATCTGGCTCAAGGGTTATAAATGCAAAATTAGGTCAAAAATCCCAATTGCATCTTCTGGACCATTTTTCCAGTGACATTTTAATACAGCTAGAAGGACCAGTTGAGAGATGGAAAAAGCAGTGTAATAATCTCACTTTGCCTTCTGTTTTTAGCTCTACCTATGGAGTCAGCTGTGCCCTGTGTTCAGAGAACAATGTTGAGCTTCAGAATTGTAGGAAGAATGAAGCAACTAGGCTCAGGGAGCAGGAATGAGGTGGCAGCAGGGATCCAAGCAGCTCAGTCTTCTTACTGCTGCTGCTCTAATACTTTTCTACCCCAATTTATTAGTGCCTGAGTCCTTTGTCTTGGGTTCCACTCTCTCCATTTCTAGCTGTCCAGCTCTATCTATCTGCATCCCTGACATTTGCTTCCATGTCACTTAATTGCTGTTCATTTGGATGTTCACTGACTGTTACCGCCACCCTGCCTGAAAAACAGTAGGTACTTAATAAAAATGTGTTAGACCTGTATATGAATGCATAGATGTATGCCCCTAATCCAGAATTTTCTTCTGTCTTGTTTATAAAACTTCACTTATGCCATTTTCTTCATCTCTTAATGGCTTCCTTAATTTATTATCTCATAAACTGATGTGTGTGTATTCCTAGAAGTATAATAGTAGTTAGGGGTTTTTGGTTGTAAGCAAAGGAAATTATCCCTGCTGTGCTAAACAATAAATAGAAATATTTTAATGAAATAAATAGATTGGTGTGAATAACATAATAATTCCAGAAATGAACGAAGAGTAAAAGAATCAGGTTCACTGGGAGCAAGAAGGAGGTGGTCCCTGGAATCCAAGTAACTGAATTTAACTGACAGCCTTGTCCACGTGCTGCTGCTGTGATAATTCAGCTCCATTCAGTTTTCAGTCCTTGGGTCAATATGTCCAGGATGCACAGTCCCAGAGAGTAAGTATGATTCATCTAGCATTTGATCATACACTGTGGCCCTATCTGGAGTAAGACCTTGGACAAAAGTTCCCCGAGACAGCAGACAATTCTTTTTCCCCAAAGAATTCACACCACTGTGACCAAATAAGGGGAAATGGATTGCAGTCATCCACTTCGCAGCGTATACTTGCAAGAGCAATGATCTGGAATTAGGAAACCTAAGTTCAGATTTCAGCATTTCTACCATTCAGCTGTGTGAATGCGGCATGTTATTTCATTTGCTGGAGTTCAACTTCATTTACAGAATAAGGAGCTTGGGTTAGAAAATAGCTAATGCTTTTGTTCCTTGTTTGCCCTAAAACTGTGTTTTTCTAATTTCAGGGGGTTATCCCTGGGTGAATATGTCCAAGCTATCAAGTTTATTTTTTATTGGTCTTATAGACTGTGATGATTTCCCCTGCTTCTATTCAGATGCATCTTTGATTGCCTACCAGTTCTTGTGCCATACACACATATTATATGTTTTCACCGATATGAAATAATTAGTATAAGGAAATTCATAGAATCAGAAACTATAATATAGTTTACCAGGAGCTGGGGTGAGGGTAGGAAATGAGTAGCTATATTTAATTGGTATAGAATTTCTGTTTGGGATGATGGAAAGTTTTATTAATAGATGGTGGTAACAGTAGGACAACATTGTGAATATAATTAACACGACTGAATTATATACTTAATGTGATTAGAAGAGGGAAATTTTAGGTTGTATATATGTAACCAGAACAAAATTTTTAAAAAAGAACCATAGAGCTGTACAACACTAAGAGCGAATTCTATTGTAAATTATGGACTGTAGGTAACAGTACAATTATAATAATATTGCTTCATCAATTGTAACAAAGGTACACACTAATGCAATATTAAAAATAGGTAAAACTCTGTGTGTGTGTATATGGAGTGGTTTATGTGAACTCCACATTTTCTGCATGAGTTTTCTATAAACCTACAGCTACTCTAATAAAAAATAAATTAAAAAATACAAATACATGCATGTAGGCTAAAGCAAAAATAATGTTCTTTTTTCATCCATTAATTCAATAAATATTTCTTTGTGACAAGCCTGGCTCACCATTCTGTGCTGACCCCAATATATCTCCTTAGTCATGGATTTCCTGTGTTCAGTTCATTCTATTCTGGAATATAGTATATATCTCCTCCATACCATCTGCAGACTGATTTTTTAATTTCTTTTTCACCAGCAAACAATACAGAAGCTATTTGCTTATTTTTTCCTCTAGAACTTAATCAAATTGACAGCAATGTTTTCAAGATTATTTTTCCCACCAAGTTAATTAAACTCTTTAAAAACTCTTTTTATTGAATAAAAAGTTGAGACACCCTTTTTCTCATCCTCTTTGCACTTGGTTAATCTTGATACCAACAGTAATTTATTCTTTAATGCATTCAACATTTATGTGGGCTGAGGTTGAATTGGTTGTATGGATTGCCACTGAGCAAAATAAATTCTTACTCCTTTATCTTCATATAATATTCATTTTGTCATGGGCACTGACTCAGTCTCTGTTACAAAAGAAAAGATATGGAAGGTAATATCCTTACCCTGTAAGTTCTTACACCTTAAGATTTCCTAGAGGAAATGAAACTTAAAGCTCCCTAAAGTACAAGACTAAATATTATGAATATCTGAGACAGTAGCAACATAGTGCTGCCAAGTATAAAGAGAGAAATGATTGCCACTCAGGTTTATGGGATAAGGGAGCATTTGAACTGAGATCCAAGTAAAGAGAGAACTGATCTGTTTACTTCCACTCTTGCGTCCCAATAATTTATTCCCCAAAGAGGAATGTCTACCAACATGTTAATCAAATACCATGTTAATGATTCTTTTGTATATGATATTCTGATGAATTCTCAAAGTGCTTGGAATAAAATCCCCATCTTTACAGTGGCTTACAAGACCTACTTCACCTGGTTTTTTCATCTATCATTCTTAATCTCAAATATTATTTTCCAGCCAAGCTGACCTTGTAAGCCTTGTATACAGCAAAAGACATTGGCTATAGGACATTTGTCCTTGCTGTTTTTTGCCCAGATTTCTCTGTCCCAGATCTTTATATGACCCACATCTTTGTGTGTGTGATTTAGGTCTCACCCTAAATATCACAGCTTCAGTAAGCCTTCCATGACCCCAATCTGAATTAATGAACTTCCAACTCCATTACATCACTGCTTCTTTCAAACTATGTGAAAGTTTTTTCCTTATTTATTTGTTCACCTTGAAAATTTTTGCCTTCCCCAAACCAGAATTTTATTAGCAGCCTTTAATATGTGGGAGCATAATACTTAGTAATGTTTAACTTTACCTAATCCTGAATTTATTAATCTTAGGACTTGATTACACAATTGTTTAAAAATTCCTCTAAATAATCTTCTACATAATATAATAAATCAAAATTTGTGAATTTAGCAAGGTAAATTATTCCAAACATGTAAATATTGTTAAAAAAAACACTTCTAAACACTTTACATTTTAGGTTATTAACAATATTTTAAATCCTTTTAAAACAACAAACAATGCAATAATTAGGGCTTTAATAATCTTATCAGATCTTTATAATATATATATATCACTTCAGACTAACCAGGTTTTGGAATATGGGATATGAAGAGTTTAATTCTTGGTTGGGACATGCCCCTGATGGAGCCATCTAAGGTTATTCTGGGCTGCTGATTATAAGTAAATTCCTTTATATAGTAAAATTCTACTCATTACATCATGTGACTTTTGTTTGTCTCTTTATAAAAGTTTAATTTTTCAAGACTTGGTAGCTTTCTGAGAAATGAGAGGTTCTTTAAAGTTTTACTCTACTCATTGTCCTGTCATTTTGATGTATTAATGTGGTTTACTAGGACTCATTAAAATCTTATGTAATTCTTATTAGTATTTTATTATAATTAGTTGGACCATCAAGAATTGTCAACTCCTAGGAGATGAAAGTCTGTGTCTGCATAGTTAACTCTACTCTTTTGTACATTTGATCAATTCATCATTTTAGGACATACTGTTGAACCTTCCTTTTACTTAGTTATTGGGTTTGACCACTGAAGCTGAATTAACTGTAGATGCCTTTTGAATCTGATTAATTATATGTGCTGATCAGGCCTTTCTTTTCTTGCTACTAATCTATTTTTGCTAAGATAATTTGGCTTTCTTATTATGTATTCTGTATTGATCAAAGAAAGTACATACCTAAACTTTATAAATATATATTTAATTAACATTTTATGTATGGACACTTTCTCATATATTAAAGAAATAAAATATTAAACATATTCTATTGTATTCACTTTTCCTGTGTATTGTAATATCTTTGCATAACTAAATATACACTTTTCTTATTTGAGCATTATTAGGAAGTTATAGACATTCTTACACTCAACCTATTTAGTTAACTATTGTAATTATTATAGTTGATCTTATTTTAATGCTCAAAATGTATAAAGTTGGCCAATAAGGGCCCTGTAACTTGTCTACATTCATATCATCACTTCTGTTAACATTTTAAAAAGCCTCCTTGAGACTTAGCAACAACCCATCTGGAATTTCTATTTCCTCATCTATAAAATAAGAAGCAAGAAATAGATGTTCCGGGTCCATACTGTCTTTTTTTTCTGCCCTATAATTTGGAATCATCTACCTTTCCAGGAGTACTGATCGTATGTGTGTACGTCTGTGTATGTGTGTGTAGCACGAAGACCAAAATATGGATGTCAGGTGATTATAATGAGAGTTAGGCCACTAGTAATAATCACAAAGCTGGAATTTATACATTTTGAAGTTCAAGAACTTAACACTGATTTTTCATTGAACATGTCACATAGCTGCACCCTTATTATTTTATGGTATGTGATAGTGACCCTAATATTTCCTACTACATTGGCAATATGAGGTGCATAAGGACAAAGACCTTGCAATATGTAATATAATAAAATATATAGGAACTAGGATAGCAAAGCCTAAAACACATGGACAATATCTACCAATAAAATAAACCTAGGTTAACTGTAAACCCCCAACTATAGAAAGAGAGTACAAATTACCACTAAAAAGAAGAATCTCATGGTATCAGCAATGAAGTGAGAGAGCAGGAAGTCAAAGGTTCTGATGGCCATGAGAGCTGACGAATGCCCAAATCACCCACAGGCACTCACTGGTCATAGTATCAGGGCATTGTGAGGTTAGCAGATGGAGGTATGTGTGTATGGGGAAGCTTTGCAAAATTCCCAGAAGGAGCTAAGGGATCATGGTAAGCATGATGGTCTGGAGAAGTCTGAGCTTTCTGAACTACCAATACTAGCCGGCTAAAGTTCTCTTTCCAGGATCAAATTCTGCTCTGTGTAAAAAGTACTGTGAATAGAACTCCACTAGGAACAAAGGAAAGAAAAGGCTTAGATAAATATTTGGGAAAATGAACCAGAGTTAGCAGGTCTCAGGAAAATATCTGCTTTTGTTTTTGAATGCTTTTTGAAAATAAAAGAAGGAGATTTAGAAACATGAAACTAGGAAAACTGTCTTGATTTGCTCTCCCTTCATAACACAGGCAAAATCATAACATATTCAAATAATAAACAAAAAATTATGATCAAATTTGATAAAATTAATAATAATAATAATAATAAAGAAAATAAAGAGAAAAACAACATTCTTATAGTCAATGAAGGCATGCCAGAAAAAAATCTGCATAGAAATAGATGAAATCTGCAACCATATTTTCAAAGTTAGATATAAGGACTTAAGAAAATGTTAGTAGCTATGAAACACATAAATTGCAATTGTAAAATTCAGAAATGAGATCATTGTGGAAAAGGATAGGAAGATCTGAAATTTTCACTCATAGAACATAGAAAATTATGAATAAGACAAAAGGTCATTTCAGAATTAAAAAATAAATCAGGAAGAACCCAAGAGGGACTCAATAAGCAGATAATTTTTCAAGAGAAATGAAAGTAAAAAGCAGAAAGTATTAAAGAGTATTTGAGAGACAGTGATAGTTAAATCTAACAGAAAGGAAAACCCAACATACACATAAAAAGGGATCCTTAAGACAAAAATAAAGAAATAGGTGAAAACAAATACTAGAAAATAAAAATGAAGACAACATTTCAGACATAAAAGATGGTCATATTGAAAGGAAACAGTTTATTCCAGCTTATAAAATAGCTAGTGCCTTTCTGAGATCATTCCTTTCTTGTAATACGTTGCTAAATGTAGTCAATGGCAACTAATTCATGCTGCTAACATTCTCTTTCAACTCCTCTCCTAAGGGCTTCACTTCTAATAGGTAAATTATCTGCTTCCTAATTTTTTGCCAGTGAAAATTTTATCATATTTTTGGTTCAGCATGACATAGAAATTTTTTTTCACTGACTACCACCAATTCCTAGCCAAACGCCACATTTTTGTTATGGTAGAACTGTAATTCTGGTACCAATCCTGTGTTAATCAAGATAGATTGGGTCATGCTGTGGTAACACACACTCCCATAATTTCAGTAATTTAATAAGGCTTATTTCTCAAATTATGTCCTTTTTCAAGTTGGTCGGAGGCTCTGCTTCATGGTTTTCTTATTTGCAGACCCAGACCACCCTCTGGATCATTGCCAGTAGCCAAGAAAAAGGGAAAGTGATAGAAGACCTTGGAGCAGTAATTAACAACCAAGAAGTCACCCATGTCCTTTTTGATAACTCATTCATAACAACTAGAAACATGGCCCTGCCTAAGCACAAAGGGATCAGGAAAGTATTTTTATTATGAGTCTGAAAGGGGGATCAACAGAAGTAATTAACAAACAGCATTAATTTTCAACACAAATGAGAACAATTGTTTTCTTTTTTTTTTAACATGGGCAGGCACTGGGAAATGAACCCGGGTCACCGGCATGGCGGTGAGAACTCTACCACTGAGCCACCATCGTACAACCCAACAATTGCTATTTTACACCTAACAATATACTTTAGAATTTTTCCTATCAGTACATATTTATATTACTTTTCATAGCTGCATACTAATCCATTGTATGGCTAGGCCTTAATTTATTTAGCCTTTTTGCCACTAAAGGAATATTTAGGTTGTTTTGGTATAAATATTATTCTATTGAATATTTTTTGTGCATAAATATCTTTCCATATATGGCAGTGTATCTTTAATATATGGGAAAGGAAAAAGCTGTCCTTGACACCTGGGAAGTAGCCAGACTCTTAAAAGCAAGCCTCAGTGTTGTTCAAACCTGGCCTGACACTCACAGCTAGGTCACGCTGTTCTCCTGTGGGATATAAGCAATGTGGCAGAGCACCAACATCAGACAGGGTCTCTTGGTTCACGACAAAATGAGATAAAAGAAGACAACTTCATAATTTTGTCAAATCAGAGACAAAAACAAGGTCACTGAACAAACCACACAATACTAAGCATGCCTTCTTCCCCTTAAAGGGGCCAATTGATCTAACTCTTACTAGAGTGTTAGTTCATTCAGGTCTTCCCTCCCCACAGATAAGATTAATTGAAATACACAATCAGAATCATTTCTGGCTTTTAATAGAATAATAGAATAATAACTCAATCCAGAGCAACGTCCTGCTTCCTTGCACCTTCCCCCAAATCATCCAAAATGCAATTCTATAATAAGGTGTTAGAAAAGACACCTTCCTGACATACTTCTTTCACAGTTTTCCAAGGTATGCATTCTTCCTTGCTGCAAAAAGTATTAATTCCAATTAGTTCAAGTACAGTTGTGTCTTGATGGTCTTAGGCTGGAAGGCTTTGGCACATGCAATCCTTTTGAAATCAAATTGCTTGGACAGAAGATTGTATAGTTTAATTTTGTGAGATATTGCTGATTGTCTTTCAAAGAGATTTCACCAATTTATACTCCCAACAGGGTTGAGTGAGAATATTTGTTTCCCCATACTTTTGCCACATTACATAACATCAAACTTTTTATCTTTGTTAATCTTATGTATGAAAAATATCATCCACTTCTTTTGATTTGCATTTCTTTAACTATAATGGAAATTAAGCCTTTTAAAATATTTTAAGCCATTTTCCTTCATAACTTTTGTGGTTTCCTATTGGGTTTGTTTATGCTTCTTTTTTATTTGTGAGAGCTCTTTACACATTAAGCTTATTATTTCCTTGTGTGTCATATCTGTTGCAAATGTGTTACCAGTTTGTTATCTGTTTACATTTAATAAGTTTATGTTATTACAGAAATGCAGAATTTTAAGGCCTATGTAGTCAAATTTATCTCGGTACTCCTTTCTGATTTGTGAGCTTTGCATTTTGACTAGAAAGACTTTACTCACTTTAAGATCATAAAAATAAAAATTCTCCCGTGTTTTCTTTTACTTTTACAATGGATATTTTCTGTTCCTATACTTTATATGCCTGCAGCACTTGCCTTTATTGCCCGCACCTTCTTCATAGAAATTTTCACATTTATTGGCACCATCTTTTCTTTGTTTTTTCCCTACCAACTTGGTGTCTTTTTTTTATTTTTCAGTTTCTTAGTGGTTTCCCCCTACTTTGGTAGATATCTATTGCTTGTAGCTCTGAGTTCATTTCCCCTTTTTTATGGCAGTGATTCCTAAAGAATTTGGTGGCATTGTTGCAGGGAATCTCTGAATGGCTTAAGTTAAATGGTGATTTCATTTCCTGGCCATACTAGTCCAAGATAGAATCTATAATCACTTTGGAGCTAGTGAGATCTCCTTGGAAAGAGAGATTTACTCTCTCTTCTGCAGGAGTAAAGAACTCCTTTCTTCCCTGAGTAGGTATAGTTTAGAGATATGAAGTCTGGAACCACAGCAACCATTTTTCAACTATAATAGATGAACTTATCTACTGAATACTATGCCTGAGTATTTTTGCCTGAGCATAAAGAAAACTCCTTGGAAGGCTGAGAAAAGGAATGGAGAGAAATGATGTTGACATCTTTTGAACTGCCAGATACAGCCCTGCCTGAACTCAGACCTCCATCTGGACTTTCTACTTACAAAAACAGTAAGTACTCCTTTCTTTTAAAAAGCCAATTTGAGTAGAATTTTCTGTCACTTGCAACCAAAAGATTCCTGGCATTCTATCCTTTTTTCTATCCATTATCTGTTGATGTTCCTAACAGTTCAGACTTCTAATTTCATTTTACTCCAAGTTAGATGCACATCTAGTGACTATGGGTAGGTTCTGGTTCATGACCACTTTCTTTTTGGTCTACACAGAATAGATCTACAAAATATAATTTTCCCTTTAATTAGAATTCATTACCAATATTTAAAATCGGAAAAAAGTTCTCATAACTATGCGGATTTAAGAGAAGGCTTTATGACACTGGATCTACAATTCCAACAATTGGCTAGAACTCAACAGCAACTGCTCTATGTAAATGAGTAGTATTGGCTCCAGTTTTCCACAGTTCCCACACTTCTATTACTGTATTAGTCAGGGTTCTCTAGGGAAACAACCAGCAGGAGATATCTTTAAATAGTATGAGATTTTATAAAAGTGTCTCAAATGACTGTGGGCATGCAAAAGTCCAAATTCCATAGGGCAGGCTGTAGGCTTGCACTCCAATGATGATCTTCAATGAATTCTTCAGGAAAGGCTGGCTGGCTGAAGCAGAGATGAAAGTTTTCTCTTCTGGCTGCTGAAACTATCACCTTAAAAGCCATCCACTGATTAGATTAAGCTTCCCTCATTGTGAGAGACACTCCCCTTAACCAATTGCAGGTGTAATCGTCCACAGATGCAATCAACGTACTGATGATTTAAGTCTCGAAATGTCCTTGCAGCAACAGATAGGCCAGTGCGTGCTTGACTAGCAACGGGTCACCTCACCTGGCCACGCTGACACATGAACCTAACCATCACAATTGCCTTACACCAGGCATGCTTTCCTTGATTATTTGTCTGTCTGGTTTCCCCAGGCTTTTGTGATTCCTTATCTTGTTTGGTGAGCATGGTAGAAAGGTGGATGGGAGGGGGAGAGGGTCCAGATTTGTTTCAATGTGAAACATGAGATGATGACCCCTAGAGGACATTTTAGCGCTTCAGACTAATTTCTATCTTTTCAAAGTATTCAGTGAATTGCTGTCCCTACAGGGAGTCCTGAATTTAAAAAAAATCGGGGCATTGAAAATCAAAGTTTTAAAAAATTTGAGAAGTTATTATGTTTCCACCAACTGTAAAATGCAAAGGCAATTAAAATAAGAAGCATAAAGTTATTTTCTTCTGCTTAATTTGATACCTTATATATGCATAAAACCCATCTCATGATTGAATGAAACTTGAATGAATGTGCTAATGGTGGCATAACGCTTAAACTTAAGAAGATCTAAAAATATCACACCATTCTTATCACCAACATGTTCTACTTTATATAAATCCAGCTTGACTGAGTTTAAATGACACTTAGTGGCACACTTCGTAAAAGCTGTACTAACAAGCAAATGTATCTGCAAGATGTTATCAGCCCCTCCATGCAAGAGAATGAAATTGGTCCTTGGTCAGTAACATAACTGGGGTATTGTTTCCCTCAAAAAGTCAAAGGGGACAGGGATATTTTCTAAGAGAGCCCAAATTCTTTCCTGCCAATGACGAGGCACTCTGACTCCTGGTGGATTATAGCAGGCAGCTGTTACATTGAAGTTATACAGATAAGAGCTTTCTTTTTTAAAATAAAAATCTGTTACACTTAAAACTTTGTTTTTGTATGAAACAGGACTTTGAATAGTATGTAGTCTTGGTTTTCTTTATAACCGTACTCTAATATTATCACATGTAAAAATGTACTTTGCTAAATACTGCATAAATATTTTATAAATGTCATTTATGTATTATTTTCTTTGAAGAAAGATGTGTTTATTTCTTTCTTTGTATTAAGATTCAAGTTAAAGGCCTATAAATTTTGTGATGGTTTGGAGGCTGTATGTACTCCAGAAAAGATCATGTCCTTTTAATCCTTCCTGTGGGTGTAAACCTATTGTGGGTGGGACCTTTTGATTAGGTTATTTCAGTCGAGATGTGGGTGAGTGTTAATCCTCTATATGGAGTCCTTTATTAGAGGATAAATGACAGAAAACACAGGAAAAAAAGTCCCAGAGAAGTTCAGAGAGAGGTTGTTCTAGTTTGCTATCTGCCGAAATGCAATATACCGGAAACAGAATGGCTTTTAAAAAGGTGAATTTAATGAGTTGCTAGTTTATAGTTCTAAGGCCGAGAAAATATCCCAATTAAAACAAGTCTATAGAAATGTCCAAACAAAGGCATCCAGGGAAAGATACCTTGGTTCAAGAAGGCTGATGAAGTTCAGGGTTTCTCTCTTAAGTGAGAAGGCACATGGTGAACACAGTCAGAGTTTCTCTCTCATCTGGAAAGGCACATGGTGAACATGGTCAGGGTTTGTCTCTCATCTAAAGGGCACATGGCGAACATGGCATCATTTGCTAGCTTTCTCTCCTGGCTTCTGGTTTCATGAAGCTCCCTGGGAGGCATTTTCCTTCTTCATCTCCAAAGATCGCTGGCTCATGGACTCTCTGCTTTGTGGTGCTGCAGCATTCTCTGCTCTCTCTCTGAATCTCCCATTCTCCAAAATGTTTCCTCTTATATAGGACTCCAGGAAAGCAACCAAGACCCACCCAAATGGGTGGAGACATGTTGTCACCTAATCCAGTTTAACAACTACTCTTCACTAAATCACATCATCCAGGGAGATGATCTGATTACAGTTTCAAACATACAGTATTGAATAGGGATTATTCTACCTTAATGAAACAGGGTTTTGATTAAAACATGGCTTTTCTAGGGGGCATATATCCTTTCAAACCAGCACAGAGGGACACAGAAGCTGAGAGAAACAGAAGCTAGAAGACAGAAACATGCAGAAGCTCGGATAAGAAGCCACTGAAGCCAGAAGGTGGAAGAAAGCAATAAAACCTGGGAGAGAAGGATCAGCAGAGGTTGCTGTGTACCTTGTTACCTGAGAGAGGAGGCCGAGCTCTCCGGCAGCTGATCTTCACAGAAGATATTGGCCTATTGATAGCTTAATTGGACATTTTCATGGCCCTAGAACTATAAAATTGTAAGCTAATAAATCCCCATTGTGAAAAGCCATCCTGTTTCTGGTTTATTGCATTTTGTCAGTTTTAGCGAACCAAAACAATATTTTCCATGTAAAAAATCTAATCCTCTCATTGGTGAGTTGGGAATTGTTGAAGAGGAAAAGAGAAATCAAAGTCTACCGAACCACGGGAAAAGCTGCTAAGAGCTTATAATGTGTCAAGTGTGGTATTAAAAACTCCATACCTTTCTCATGGAGTCTTCATAACATATCTTTACAAAACACATTTTAATTGCCCAAGATGTCCAGAAGAGTTTGAAATGTTCTTCTCTTATAGGGGCAAGTGGTTTCTGTCACAGGGCTCCAGGCCCAAATGTCAATAGGAAGACACAAAGAATGTTCAAGTAGGAGATCCATTTACTCACTAGATTAAATAGCATCCAGTAACATGTGACTTTCTCTAGTATTTCCCTTTAGTTTCTCCTTTTGTCAAGTGCTATGTAAATACTTAAGCACAGGTGAACCTTCCTAATTTATTTACTGCTTTTGTGCAAATTAGATAAAGGCTCCTCTCTGGGCAGGCTGGGCGTGAACAGGGAGCAGGAGCTGCATTTCAGTTCACTGTCAGGAGGCCTCGTGTGGAACACAAATTGTAACACCATTTCTTATGCTTGTGGCTGAGGAAAATTAATGAAAAGTGAAAATAATCCAACAAAGTCAGAGCAGCAGCCTCCAGGGTCATTGTGCCAGTGGCACAAATATCTGTTCCAGCTCTCAAAATGAAGCGGAATCACAGGATCAGCCTGTGAGGTCCAGTGACCCCTCTTGAGGTAGAGATTATTTTTTGTTTGATAGATTTGGAAATTCCAAATTTACTTTTTTTTTTCTGATTTTAATATTTTTATTGTAAAAACTTAACATACAAACATTCTTGACATACAAACACTCCATACATGGTGTACAATCAGTAGCTCACAATGTTATCACATGGTTGTGTATCATTTTTTTAAACATTTGCATCACTCCAGCAAAAGAAAGAAAAAAGAAAATAGAAAAAACTCATACATACCATAACCCTTATCCCTCCCTCTCATTGACCACTAGTACTTCAATCTACTCAACTTATTCTAACCTTTGTTCCCCCTATTATTTGTTTATTTTTTATCCATAAATAAGAAATGGATAATTTTTTTTTTTTTGCATGGGCAGACACCAGGAATCGAACCCAAGTCTCTGGTATGGCAGGCAAGTACTCTGTCTGCTGAGCCACCATGGCCTGCCCTATCCATATTTTTTACTCATCTGTCCATACCGTAGATAAAAGGAATATCAGACACAAGGCTCCATAATCACACAGTCACATTGTAAAAACTATATCATTATACAGTTATCTTCAAGAAACAAAGCTACTGGAACACAGCTGTACAGTTTCAGGTACCCCTCTAGCCACCCCAATATACATAAGCTAAAAAAGGATGTCTATATAATGCATAAGAATAACCTCCAGGATAACATCTCAACTCTGTTCAAAATCTCTCAGACACTGAAACTTTATTTTGTCTCATTTCTCTCCTCCCCCTTTTGGTCGAGGTTTCCTCAATCCCTTGATGCTGGGTCTCAGCGCATCCCAAGATTTCTGTCCCATGTTGCTGGGGAGATTTACACCCCTGGGAGTCATGTCCCACGTAGGGGCCGAGGGAGCGCAGTGAGTTCACTTGACATTTCAGCATAGAGAGAGAGAGAGAGAGGCCACATTTGAACAACAAAAGAGGTTCTCTGGGAGTGACTCTTAGGCAGCTGTTTCTTTTATACTCATTTGTTAAATCCTATCTTTTCTGTGTACTCCTCCTCTTTAAATGACATATATATATATATATGCGCAATGAATTTCAAAATATATCACAACAACTAGTTGTAGAATAGATTTTAGAGTTAGGTATGGGTTACAATCCCATGATTTTAGATTTTTATTTCTAGCTACACTAAGATACTGGAGACTAAATGAAATATCAGTTTAATGATTTAGCACACATATTCATTTGTTAAACCCGATCTTCTCTGTATAATTCTACCATCACCGTTGATCTTTCTCCCACTCCTTTAGGGTATTTGGGCTATGCCCATTCTAACTTTTTCATGTTGAAAGGGACTGCCAATAATATGGGAAAGGGGGATGGAACTAGTTGATGTTCTGGAGAGGCTGGCTTCTCTGGATTTCAGGACTTATCTATTCCAGGAACCCATCTGGATGTTGTACATTTCTGGAAAGTAACCCTAGTGCATGGAACCTTTGTAAAATCTTATGTAAAGCCCTAAGTATTCTTTAAGATTGGCAGGAATAGTTTTTATTGGGGTTTGGAAAGTTATAGGTGGTGATATCTAAGTAAATCATGTATAAGAATGACCTCTAGTGTAGCCTCTCGAATCTGTTTGAACCCTCTCTGCCACTGATACACTATTTGTTACACCTCTTTTCCTTCTCTTAGTCATGATGGCATTGTTGATCCCACAGTGCCAGGGCCAGGCTCATCCCTGGGAGTCATCTCCCATGCCACCTGAGAGACTTTCACCCCCGGAGGTCAAGTCCCACATAGGGGTGGAAGGCAATGGTTTCACTTGCAGAGTTGGGCTTAGAGAGAGAGAGTAGCAAAAGAGATCCTCCAGAGATGACTCTTAGGCATATGTATAGATAGGCTAAGCTTCTCTGCCACATACATAAGCTTCACAAGAGCAAGCCTGAAGATCCAGTGTTTGGCCAATTGTTTTGAACGTCCCTATTTGACACAGTATCAGAGGATTCCCTGGTAGTAAAGTTTAAATAGTTTCTTATTTTTTCTCTTATTTCCTCAAGGGAATTTGCTAATACTTTACTTTTTAACTTTTTAAATAATATAATATAGCATATAAAGCAAAGAGAAAAAAGCAGTAATTTTAAAAGCGCTCTTCAACAAGTAGTTACAGGACAGATCCCAGAGTTTGTCATGGGCTACCAGAAAAATAGATTACTCATTTGGGTAAACAACTCATTTAGATAAAAGTTTAGCTGTCAAGACTCCTTTAAAACCCTCACCTTGCTGTGTCCACCAGTTTTAAACAGTTATGTCACAAACTTTGTCCAATCCCAATAAATTTCCTGCCAGGAAAGACTATGTTAAGCTACTTGAGCTCAGACCCCAAATCCTATAACTATGTTTTTCTGACCCCTTCCACACCCTTTAGGATGGTACTAAGACTATGTCAAGATGATTTTCACCCTTACTGCAGTAAGTCTACTAAATTTAGGTTTGCCTGGTCAACAAGCTTTTATGGAAGTCTTTCTTGGGAGTCAATAATCAACATCTTAAGAAAGGGAATGATCATAACTACTTCCAGGTTGATTATAAAGACTAGAATATGTATATATAAAAGTGAAGAGTAGAATGTCTGATACATGCTAGGGACTCCTTAAGTAGTAGTCATTAGTATTTGTAGGAGATTAAATTTTGTACCCCAATTTAAACCTGTTCTTAATCTTAATCCACATTCCTGTGGGTATGAACCCATTGAAAATAAGACTTTTCAAGGATGTTATTTTTAGTTAAGATTTGACCAACTGAATTAGGGTAAGTCTGAATCCATATTACTGGAGACCTTATTAAAAGAACATGGAAGTCACAGAAGCCAGAAAGAAGAAGGCATTGCCATGTGATGGGTGGTTGGGATACAAGCCAAGGAACCTCAAGAATTGGCAACAGCCAGTGCCAGAGTGCCACAGACTAGGAGAAATCAAGCCTTGCCAAGCTCTTGATTTTGGACTTCTTCTAGCCTCAAAAACGTGAACCAATAAATTCTTGCTGTTTAAACCAACCCATTGTGTGGTATCTATCATAGCGGACTGACAAACTAAGGCATTATTATAGGTAAGTTTTAAAAAGATTGTATTTAAAAAAATCTGAGACTAACAAAGGAATCTCTCCCAAATATAAGGATTGTATTTCTGAAAATCCCTATGGTAGAATCAAGGGGATTAGGACTTTAAAACACTAATAAAAGGAAGGTAGAATTTTGAGAGATTGCATGAGAATATATGAAGGTCTTTAAATATGCTTATATATAGTTACCAAAATAAAATAATGATAACATATAATACATACACTAAATTGAGAATAACACTTGAATTTTGCAGATTCTATATATAATTAGTTTCTAATTACTACTCCCAGCTGCCTAGAAGAAAAACCAGATTTTCTTTATCAAAGTTTCAAGGAGGTAATATTTACTTTATGTAGTTGCATATAGTATGCATTATACTAATATTCATATCTCATTGAACTTCTAAATATGGTAAGCACTTTACATATTATCTCTAATTCTTCCTAGAAATCATATGATAAAGTTTTATAAATCACATTTTAAAGGTTAAAAGGCTAAGTGCTTTTCCCAGTACCATAAACAAGTAAGTAGATTACCTAGGATTTGAACTCTTATCTGTCTAGCTTCATAAATCATACCTTTTCTACTATGCTTGGCCTCTTTTCAGTGTCAAGAAATATGAACAAATTATATATATTCCCCAATAACCACTTCCATTCCAACATCTCCTATGGCTGGGTATTTAGCCAAATGTTCAACATCTTCCTACCTTTTTAAATGTTTAAGAAAAAATACCTAACTTTTACCCCTTGGATGAGGACTTGGAGTAGCAG
This sequence comes from Myrmecophaga tridactyla, assembly GCA_004026745.1. Lineage (NCBI taxonomy): Eukaryota > Metazoa > Chordata > Mammalia > Pilosa > Myrmecophagidae > Myrmecophaga > Myrmecophaga tridactyla. The sequence continues at coordinate 82,265 of PVIY010002762.1, read as the reverse complement.
TAATAAATACATCTTTGCAGGTAAGGAAAATGTATTCATGTAGTAAAATTTAAGGGGCATATATTTCAGTGTTCTCTGTAAACAACAGAAATCCCCTCTTGATAACTTGCAAAAAGAAATTTCTTCAAAGGGTATTAGGTAGCTCATAGGATTAAAGATGAAGCCAAAGAATCAAGTATTAAAATTCCCTGAGCAGAGAGGACCACTGGCCTGGTTTGAATTATATCTCCATATCTTGATAACCCTAACCAGACTTCATGAAAAGGAGTGGCAATTCCCTAAAGAAAAAACTAAGTGTTGCTCTTAAAAGAAAGGGGGTATATATACTTGAGAAAAGAAACAACAAATAAAGATATTTCCACACCAAAGGGAAATTGTGGTAGGGGAGGTACACATACATAGTTAAGTATAATAGGGACATTTTAAAAAAGCCCTCACTTTTATGCACACACAACAAAATGAAAAGAAGAATTAACAATCTTCAGTTGATCAATGGAGAAACCTAGTTAGATAAATGAAATGCTGACTTATTAAAATATAACAAAAACTTGAACTGGTTCATCTAATTTTTCCTCTCTGCTTTAAGATATAAAATAGCATCATCGATAATAGTAAGAAAATGGAGATAGCATCACATGTCCCTTAATAAATATACAATCTACAGAAAACCAAGGTGCTTGTTATGAAAATGCAACTTTACAATGTAGTTGTCTGTTCTTATTTCCACTTGGATTATCTCCCCTAAATGTTGGATTTATTACAAGCATGTCCCAATTTCAACACCTTCCTAAGTCAAACTCCTTTGAGATATGACTTTCTAGTTCCTTCCATTAAAATTTGAAGTCTGTTTACCCAGCCTTCGTCTCTGGGATAGCCTTGTGTGCTGATCTGAACCAGAAAATGCCATGTTCTTTTAGTCCATTCTTGTGAGTGCAGACCAATTGTGGTCAGGACCTTTGATTAAGTGGTTTCAATTGAGACATGACTCACCGAATTCAAGGTGTGTCTTAATCCTCTACTGAAGTCCTTTATGAGGATAAAAGACAGAAAAAGCAGAGAGAGCTTAGAGAGAGAAACCCTAGAGAGAGGGCTCACTGAGGGAGAAAAGTCATGGGAGCAACCAAGGGAATGAAAAGAGCCAGAACCTGAAACAAAACTCAGGAAGGATGGATCGGCAGACACCAGCCATGTGCCTTCCCGTGTGACAGAGGAACCCCGGATGCCATCAGCCTTTTTTTGAGAGAAAGTATCATCCTGTTGATGCCTTAACTGAGACATTTTCATGGCCTTAGAACTGTAAATTTATAAACTTATAAATCCCTATTGTAAAAGCCAGTCCATTTTTGGTATATTGTTTTCTGGCAGCTTTAGCAAAGTGAAACATCTTGTGACTAACTAGTTAAAAAAATGAAGCATATAGAATGGTCACCTTCTGTGCTGGAGACCCAGGTTCAATTCCTGGACCATGCACTGCCCTCCCCCCCCCAAAAAAAGAAAAGAATGAAGCATAAGTGAGAGAGTTCTAGTTATGAGTCTAGTCCTTAAGGGGCCCTGTGCACTTCCACTTGCTCTCTTGGGTACCTGCCACTACCGTCAGAATAAGTCCAGTTGGCCTGTTAAAAGGAAGTGAGAGAAACTTGGAGGTGAGCAGAGTTGTCTCTGCTGAGACCATCCTAGAACAGTCAGCCACTAGCTGGCCTTCAAGCCCGGTTGAGATTAGCTGAGCCAGGTCAGCAGGACAAACCAATTAACCAATATACTCATAAGTAAAAGTCAATGTCTATTGTTGTATATTCCACTGAGGTGTTGTGGCTATTTTTATACAGCATTTTTGTGGCAATGGGTAACTGATTTGACCTTCTGCTGTATTAAAGCAGTGAAAGTAAGGAATCAGAGGCCTACTCTGGTTCTTGCCCACATATTTCCCATAAATTTACTCTTGCCAATAGCTATACATAAATACATAATGTAAATTGAATTATATCTCATCATCAGTTTTCATAAAACATTCAGAGGAACACAAGTAAGCCAGAGTACGTGAATTTTGTGATACCAACTGTGCTGGCTTGAAAAGATTTGTGTACCCTAGAAAAGCCATGTTTTAACCCTAATCAATTTTGTGGGAGCAGCCATTTCTTTAAATACCTATTCAATAAAGTAGGTTGGAAACTTCATTAGGTTATCTTCATGGACATATGACTTGCCCATTTGTGGGTGTTAACCTTTCATTAGAGGGTGATGTGATGCCACCCATTCCAGGTGGGTCTTGATTAGTTTAGTAGTATCCTTTAAAAGAGGAAGCATTTTGGGAGAAAGCAGCAGAACAATGAGAGAGCCACAGAGCCCGCACAGCCAGTGCAACCAGAGACCTTTGGAGATGAAGGAAAACGCCCCCGGAGTTGCTTCATGAAACAAACACCCAGGAAAGGAAGCTAACAGACTCTGCCATGTTCGCCCTATGCCCTTCAAGTTGAGACAGAAACCCTGAACGTCACAGGCCTTGAACCAAGGTATCTTTCCCTGGATGCCTTATATTGGACATTTCTATAGCCTTGCTTTAGTTGGGACATTTTCACAGCCTTAGAACTGTAAACTTGCAACTTATTAAATTCCCTACTTTAAAAGCCATTCCATTTCTGGTGTATAGCATTCCACCAGTTAGCAAATTAGAACACCAACTTTCCTATAAAACATACAGCCATAACCTGAATTCACTTCATGACTGTCATCATTCCTATTTGCTTTGTATTTCCTAGAACCAGACACAGTGTCTAATTAAAAAAAAAGAAGCTCATTAGTAGTTACTTAAAAAAAAATGTAACTATGAGCAAATTTTTTTTTAAAAAGAGACTCATTAAGAAACAAAGACTTGTGTATATGTTAAGTATAAAACTGTTCCTTTCTAACCCAGCATGTCAAAAGTATTTCTTCAACCTGGGAATTGCTTTTCCTGAAAATCAAGCAACCATATGAAGTATATAAGTTGGAACCAGGGGTGAAAATCAACATCTCAAATTTTTGAAGTGCTATTTATTAATATATACCGCATGCTAATAATACAGAAGTGTATTTTATGCTTCATATTTATAGATCCTGAACTCACCTTTTTTAGGGATCTTCATTTGCAGAAGCTACTCAGCTTCTTTCTATGATAGTATCAAATTGTATCCTCACCTATAGCTCTTTACTTTTTAAATTTGGTTCTCATGGCTGTTTCTGTCCTGGCTCTCTTGTTGTTCTCCTACTTTCTACAAAAATGCTCCCTCTTTTAAAGGATTCCAGTAAATGAATCAAGACCCACCTGGAATGGGTGGAGTCACATCTCCCTCTAATGAATGCTTTAATTTCCTAGGCTGCTTAAAGCAGATTCCATGAAATGGATTGGCTTAAACAATGGGAATTTATCAGCTAACAGTTTGAGAAAATATCCAGATCAAGACATTATCAAGGCAATGCTTTCTTCCCAAAGATTGGCTGCCTGTGATCCTTGGCTTCTCTGACACAAGGCAAGGCACATGGTGGTAGCTGCTGGGCTCACCCAGGTTTCATTGATTTCAGCTTATTGCTTAAATGAATTTCTTTGTCTTGCTTCTGTTTATAAGGGAATCCAGTAATAGGATTAAAACCAATTCTGAACAAAGTGGGTCATACCTTAACTGAAGTAGGCTCATCAAATGGTCCCACTTACAGTGGATTTACACCCACAAGAATGCACTAAATTTAGGAACATGTTTTTCTGCGGGTATGTACAACTTCAAACCACCACATCTAAAATTTTGAGTTTCTTCCTTTTCCAAATTGCTTTTCTTTGCACCAATCTTTTTTTGTGAAGAAGCCAAGGGAATTAAAAAAAAATTATTGAGGTTAGCTTATACTCTATAACCCTTTTTTTCTCATATGTCCCAATAAGATCTTTTTGAGATTTTCTTCTCCCTTGTTAGATCTTGACTAGAATCCTGTATTGCATTTAACCCTTATTGTCTTTTTAGTTGTTCTTTCTTTCTTTTTTATTTGCTGGAACATAAGCACAACATAAACTTTTCCACTTCAGCCACTCCTGAGCATACATTTGGTGGCATTAATCATATTCACAATGTTGCAGTACCCTCATCATCTTCTATTACTCAAACTTTCCCCTCCACCAAACAGAAACACTAAACTCATTATGCATTAACCCCCCAGTCTCCATACCCTGCACTCTTTGCAGCCCGTATTCTAATTTCTGTCTCTAGGAATTTTCATTTCTCCAATATTTTCTTTGTATTTCCCATGGCACTTAAATTTTATTAACATTCCTTTCTACCGTGAAATATAATATATACAAAAAAGCAATAAATTTCCAAGTACATTTTAACAAGTAGTTATAGAGCAGATTTTAAAGCTTGATATGGGTTTCAGTTCCACCATTTTTCATTTTTTCTTCTAGCTGCTCTAAGACACTGGAGACCAAGAGAAACATCAATATAATGATTCAGTAGTCATAATCATGTTAAATCCTATCTTCTCTTTTTATTTCTTTTCTTTTTGTGAGAAATTACATATATACAAAAAAGCAATAAATTTCAAAGCACATCACAATAATTACTTGTAGAAAAGATTTCAAAGTTTGGTATGGGCTACAGTCCCATAAGTTTAGGTTTTTACTTCTAGCTGTTCTAAAGTACTGGAGACTAAAATAAATATCAATATAAGGATCCAGGAGTCATACTCATTTGATAAACCTAGTTTCTCTGTATAAATCCACCATCATCTTTGATCTTTTCCCCACTCTTTAGGGGCATTTGGGCTTTGCCCATTCTAACTTCCTCATGCTGGAAGGGGCTGTCAATAATATGGGATAGGAGGATGGAGCTAGTTGATGTTCTAGACAGGCTGGCCTCTATGCATTTCAGAACTTATGTGGTCCAGGGACCCATCTGGAGGTTGTAGTTTTCTGGAAAGTTGCCCTAGTGCATGGAACCTTTGTAGAATCTTATATAATGCTCTAGGTAGTCTTTAGGATTGGCAGCACTGGTTTTGGTTGGGGTTTAGCAAGTTATGATAGGTAGCAATGTTTAACTGAAGCAAGCATAAGAGTGACCTCCAGAGTCGCCTCTTGACTCTACTTGAACTCTCTCAGTCACCGATACTTTATTTGTTATACTTCTTTCCCCCCTTTTGGTTAGAATGGCATTGTTGATCCCATGGTGCCAGGGCCAGGCTCATCCTTGGGAGTCATTTCCCATGCTACCAGAGAGACTTTCACCTCTGGATGTCATGCTCCACACAGAGGGAAGGGCAATGGCTTCACTTACAGAGTTGGGTCTAAAGAGAGAAAGGCCACATTGAGCAACAAAAGAGGTCCTCTAGACATGACTCTTAAGCATATCTATAGGTAGGCTAAGCTTCTCTGATACATCCATAAGCTTCTAAAGAACAAGCCTGAAGATCAAGAGCTTGGCCTATTGATTTGGGTGACCCTAATGTTTGACACAATATCTGGGGTTTTCCTGGTGGTAAAGTTTAACAATTCCGTGTATTTTCTCCCATCCCTCAAGGGACTTTGCCAATAGTTTAATTATCTGCTTAATATACTCAAGGATTTATATTAAGGCCCTCACTCTTATTCTGGGCTTCCTGTGTTTGGATTGTTTAAATGAGCTATACAGATAGGTTCAGTTAGATTCTGTGCTACAGAAAATTTAGGTTTTAGACAAAATAGAACTCTCTCCCTTTAGTCTCAAAGAATAGGCAAAGTTCTAAAACACAGGCAATGTTTTTGTTACCCCTGTATTCTTAATTATCTTTATCCTGACCTGATTGGCTTTATTCTTATCTCTAAATACCAGGTTATACATAAATAAAACAGCCTCTCAAAATCCAGGAATAACAATTACTGCTGTGAACTAGATGTGACTGCAGTAAGAGCGTACATACTAGGTCCCAGTTTTCTTATAAATGCTTTCTAAATGAGCTCATATAATATTTGGTCTTTTGTTTCTGGCCTATTTTGCCTCATGAAATGTCCCACAGGCTCATTCACAATGTTGCATGCCTCACAACTGCATTCCTTTTTGTAGCAGCACAATGGTCGATCATATACACCATTGTTCACCAATCTGCTTCTCAGTCAGTGCATCATTAAACCACCTCCATCTACTGGGCCTCATGTACAACGTCCAAAGTTCAAATGTCCATCAACACTCTCAATTGTAGGCAACTTCATTGTTCCCAAGAGAAAGATAACCAATAAACACACCCTCACCAAATAGAAAATCCAAACCTTCCCCTAACTCTTGTCCCTCCCCCCCATTATGTACCCCTGGTATCGCTTTAGTACTGTTGATGTTTTCCTGTTAAACATAGCCCATAGCATGCAATAGCAATTTTCTCCTTATACCCTGAAATTATACATTCTTTGTACAAGTTTCATACCTTTGCAGTAGTTCATGCAAGAACTTATTTATATTGTAGTGTTAATTGGTGGCATACATGAGTCTGTATAACACCTTACAATCGTGATCACCTTCAATATGGTAATATTACTTATAGACCCACTACTGAACCACCTTCACTTCTATCTACTCCCTAACAATTAAATTCAACCTTATTACCTAACCGGTCACCCATCTCAGGCTTCTGTGTTCTCTAAATCCCCTGTATGCTGTATTATAAGCCTCTGATTTTACCTTTACCTGGTTATGAAAGTGGAATCATACAGTATCTATCCTTTTGTGTCTGGCTGATTTCACTCAGCATATGTCTTCAGGGCTCATGCATCTTGTCATGTGTTTCAGGATGTCATTTAATCTTACTGTTACATAATCTTCCATCATATGTACATACCCCATTTTGTTAATCCACTCATCTGTTGACAGGCATTTGGATTGTTTCCATCTTTTGGTGATTGTGAATAATGCTGCTATGAAATTTGGTGTGCAAATCTCTGTTTGTGTCACTGCTTTCAGCTCTTCTGAGTATATACCAAGTAGTGGTATTGCTGGGTCATAGGGCAACTTGAAATTTAGTTTCCTAAGGTACACCCATACTGTCTTCATAGAGGCTGTACCATTATACATTCCCACCAGCAGTGCACAATTGTCCCTATTTTTCCATGATCTCTCCAACATTTGTAGTTTCCTGTTTGTTTAAAAGCAACCATTCTTACAGGTGTGAAATGGTAACCTATTGTAGTCTTGATCTGCATTTCCATGGCACTTAAATTTAACATCCCAAATCTATAACAACCTCACTTGCTTAGATACCAACCTAACTTCAATAGTAGACACAAACTATTGTCTTATAGCTCTGTCTCCCCACCTTTAAGTAGTTCTTGTCACAGATTACACATTTATACATTATAAGTCCCAAACTACTCATTTATCATTCATTTTATGCCTTGGCCTTTTAGACCCTGTGGGAACTAAAAAAGTGAAGCCACAAATCAAGAATACAATAATACTGGCATTTATATTAACTCTTGTCATTACCATTACCAGAGATCTTTATTTCTTCATGCATCTTCGATTTCTTGTCTATTGTCCTTTCCTTTCAACCTGCAAAAGTCTCTTTAGCATCTCTTGTAGTGGGGAAGTACTCCCTCAGCTTTTGTTTATTCTACTAATGTCCCTCTCCCTCATTTTTGACACACAATTTTTCTATAGAGAATGTTGTGGGAAATTTTTAGCTTTCATTATTTAAATATATACTTCCACTGTATTTTTGCCTCCATGGTTTCTGATGAGAAATTGGTTAATCTTACTGAAGCTTTCAAGGACATGCATGACATGTTGCTTTTCTCCTGTGGCTTTCAACAGAATTCTGTCTCTACTCTTGGCATTTGACAGTTTGATTATAATATTCCATAGCATGGGTCTATTTGGGTTTATCCTGTTTAGAATTTGTTGAGTGTCTAAGATTTATATATTCATGTCTTTTGCTAAATTTGGGAAGTCATCAGTCATTATTTCTTTGAATATTCTTTCTGGAACTCTCTCAATGCATGTATTGTTATGCTTGACGGTGTCCCACACATTGCTTTGGCTCAGTTCACTTTTTTTCATACTTTCTACCTTCTCCTCGGACTAGATGATTTTAATTGTCTTGTCTTAAAGTTTATTGCTTCTTTCTTCTACCAGCTCAATGCTGGTTTTTGAACCCCTCTAAAGAATTTTTAACTTCCATTACTGTGATCTTTAGCTATTTGGTACCCTTTCATAATTTCCATTTCTCTTGATATTCTCTTTGTAGTTATATATTGTTTTCCTTATTTCCTTTCATTCTCTGTCCATGTTTTCTGTTAGTTATCTAAGCACATTTAGGACCATTTTTAAAAATTCTTTGATATGCGCCAGGACTTTTTCTCCTCATTTATGGTTTCTCTGATATATTAAGCTTCTCCTTTATGCCATCATTTCCTGTTTCCTTGTGTACCTTGTAATCTTTTGTTGAAACCTGGAATTTTGATATTTTAAGGTATCATCATTGGAATTTAGACCTAAGGCCCTTGTTACTTAAGTTTGTCCCCAGCTGGTGTTATGACAGAGCTGTCTTTGAATGTCAGGAGCTAACCAAAAAAAAAGAAGAAGAAAACACTTTTCCCATTCTCTTTAGATTGATGTGAGTGTGTACTCCTTCAGGATTTACCCATACAATGAGTTTAGAGAATAGCTAAAGACCAAAACATAGAGACCACCCTGGTCCTTTCTGTGCATTTATCTTGTCCTGGGTATGCACCTGTGGCCCTAGGAATTCCCCTGTTTACGTAGAGAGGAATGTCCTCTCTTCCCGAGGAAACAGTTTCCTCATGGTCCCAGGCACTGCACTGTATTTTCTACAGCCAGCAAAATCTTGCCCAGGTAGCCATGTCTTGACTGCTATCCCATGGTGTTGTGTGAGCTGTCTTCTGCACACAGGGCACCATAGATGGTATCCTGGTTCAGTTCCTCAGAACATCCCAGGAGGGACTGGGCCAGGCATCCATGCTCCCAGTATGTGCACAGGGTTACTCTTCTCCATCTAGAACCAGAACCAAGGATCTGCCCTGGAGTTGTGGGCTGGCTTCACACTAAATTTTGTTAATTCACATTTTGATATAGAGCTATTTTTTCCCCCTTATATGGCTCAGAGCAGGCAAAGCAGTTGCAAAATGCATCTTTTCCCCAAAACAGTAAAGAAATAAGGGACTATGCCAGGTGAGGAATGAGGATAAAAGGCTGGGAGATTGAAATATAACATATAGATATCTTCTGGCCGAAGAGAGTATAATGTGATCTTCTAAGGACACATTGATATTTGTTGTTTAAGATATAAATCTGCCTTATGAATGCCCACATGGAATTCTGGGAGTGCGATGATAATGAAAAAATGATATGCCCATTTCATGGTGAAAAGGAGCTCTTGGATTGCTAAAGACTTGCCTTGAGACACTTGCTATTGAAAGACTGGAATTATGGATAGTAAAGAATATTTTTAGAGAAGGACCAAAACAGGAAAAGGACAAAAGAAGATAATATCTACGTTCATTCAGAGAAAGCAGAATCTGGAGAAGAGACTGAGAGCTGGACATAAAAGCAGAGACCCAAAACAGGAGACAAAGAGAAAAGATTTCTTTCAACATCTGGACTACGGGATAGTGGCAAAGATGGTGAAGTTTGTGGGTAAGTTTTAGAGGCAGAGAAGGGAAGAGAGTTAAAGTTATGTTTATAACCTTATCTGGACATGACCAGGCTCCTGCAAACCCCAAAGGCAGGCTAATAAGACTTTACCTGGATCCAGATCAAGAAGTAGAAGGTGAATGGACTATCCAAAATCTTGCAACTGCACTTGCAGACTAAGGGGGGTGGGGGTGGGGTGGGAGTGGTGCAGATACATAGATTATGAAATGATTTAATTATACATAAAGAAACATGACATCAACCAGCCTTTGGTCTTGTGCAACCCTCTGCGTGTAGTTTTCTCCCTTATAAAGTGAAAATGTTTCACAAGCTCTTCCCTTAGTTTCCAGCTCTCAGATTTTAGGGATCTGACATTTGTGCAAAAACCTGGCTGCATTTAATCTACAGACAAGTGTTTCTCAAGATGGTAGGGGTACATTTGGCCCCCAGGGATATTTGGCAGTATCTGGAGATATTTTTAACTGTCACAACTGGGGATGTGCTAAATATTCTACAATGAACATGACAGCCTCCACAATAAGTGATTATCCTGTACAAAATGTCAATAGCGCTGAGGGTACAAAACTCTGCTGTATGTCAAAATTCCTTTGCATCAAATTCTTGTTTACTCATTATGCTAAGTGAAAGAAGCCTGTCACAAAAGACCACATATAGCATGATTCCATTTATATGAAATGTCCAGAATAGACAAACTTAAATGGACAGAAAATAGATTGGCTTTTGTCTGTGACTGGGGATTGGGGAAAATAAGGAGTGACTGCTAATATGTATGGGGTTTCTTTTGGCAGTGTTGAGATGTTCTAAAATTAATTGTGATGATGGTTGCAGAAGTCTGTGCATATACATACACTGTGTAATTGTATCCTTTAAATGGATGAATTGTATGGTGTCGTGAGAAAGAAAAAATATCATATTTACTGATCAGTTCTACAACTCTTCTAAGTAGAAAGTATGGGTACAAGCAGGTATTACAGAAAATAGGCATACCCTGGGACTAGAGATTTCTGAAAGAGGAAAGCTTACCCTTGAAACCATCCACTAATGAAGGGAGAGTGTCATGAAGATACTTATCATAGAACAGTAATGGAAAAATAGTTGTGCTTTAATTCTCTAACGAAGGCCTATTAAGCAATGGATGTGATATGGGAAGTCAGAAGACATGAATTCCAGTGTGTTTGGACTTATTTGGTTATTAACAGTTATAATTGAAAGAAGTCATCCAGTCACTGCAATTAGGTCATCAAAAATACAGAATTAATATCTATTTGGCCTTCCATCAGAGTTTTTACGAAAATCAAATGAATGGGGATTTGAAAGTGATTTTAAGAAGTTAAAAATGCTATAGAAATATAAAATGTCATTCATTTTTATGTTCTCACAATATTTAAAGCATTTTCTCTAGTTAAATCTTGCTGTATAATAAATTGAACTCAATAAAAATTTGAGTTCCAATTAAGGGTAAGTATAGTATTAGATATTATGCAAACAGTAGAAGAAAAACAAGTTTCTTTTCACTAGGGGTTGATTATCTAGTTTATGAGGTGTATCAGTTATCCATTACTGTAATAATGCTACATAACAAACAATTACAAAAACTTCACTGCAGTAAAACATTAAGCATTTATTGCCCATGCATCGAAGATCAGCTGGGGTTAGCCTGATGGCTCTGCCTTGATTTCATTCACTCTTATATCTAGGTGTTGGCTGTTAACTAATCTAGGATGTCTTGATTGTGGCATCTGTCTCTGCTTCATCCTTCTATAAGCAAGCCTTATGCATATTCTCATGCATAAGTGATGCATGGTGATGATAAAGTGCAGGAGACAAGTCAAATCCAATTGTACAAATGTTTTTCAAGTTTCTGCTTACATTTTGATTGCTAATATACCACTGGTCAAGCAAGTAACATAGCTGATCCTAGAGTCAAAGAGTGGGACACACCAATTTATCCTCAGAGAGTGGACACTGCAAAGTCACATGGAAAAGGCTGTGCATACAGCAAGTAGTAAAGAGTTGGGGAAATGGTTTAATCTATTCTAGGGAACAAATGCAAACGCTGTATTATGAGATATCACATCCAGACTTGGTGGAGAGGATTATGCACCATCCAGTGTTGGATGGAGTTACTGAGTGTAATTGTGTTGATTCCCTTGTAGAGATAATGAGTTTTTTAAGTGCAAGAAGGACATACTCAAATGTTTAGTGGTCAAAGGGAGGAGCAGTGGAAAAGACAGCTAACTGTGCATCAAAGTCTGGCTTCCTTTTCTCTCTGAATCTATGTGGTGTTACATGACTAGCTTTCAACAAGGTAATATGAAGGGATATAAATGAGTTATTTCAAGGAGAAGGTGGTTAAGAAGTAGGTGTGCCTTCCCCAATCTTTCTTTCACCTTCTGCTACATAGAGGCAAAGGACTTCAAAGACTTAAGAGATGGCAGAGAGCTGGGTCCCTGGATTTCCCTTTAGAGGAGAGTCACTCACCAACCACCAACACCAGCACAGAGTATTACATGAGTTGAAATCAGTTTCTAACATGTGAAGCCAATCAAAATTTTAGACTTATTTGTCACATCAGCTAGCACTATCCCAACCAGTAAAGATAATGTTAGTAATACTCATCAATTTGAAAAAAAAAAGCAAACTAAGAATTAAAAGTTGTCTTAGAAGTTTCATACAACTCCTTCAAACTTGGCAATTTAAATCTCTAATACATTCTCACCAAGTGATTCTCCAATCATTCAAATACTTCCATTGATGGCAAACTCACTAACTTATGAAGCAACCTATATCTCTTTATGAGAATTTAATTTATTGGAAATGTCTTCCCTGGTGTGACTTGCATATCCCTATATATCTACCTATTTGACTGTTAGAATCACCAAGAAGAAGCTTATTTCCCTTTCAAAAGGGCAGATATTTTATTATTTGAAGATACCTATAAATTTTATTTTCATTCTTTTTTTTCTTCTCAGTTCAATCAGTCCTTAAACAAAACAAATTAAGATATGAACTTTCACTGGGAAACCCAGCAGTAATAATGATAAGTTATAGCTTCAATGTGCTTTGCAAACTGTAATAACCATAAGCCCCTCTAACACTATTACAGGTCAACTTTTACTGTGTAGTTGAAAAAACTAATATGTTAAAAAAAATAAAACATACTGTACAAAATGAAAGACATAGAACAAGTCAGGGCAAAGACAAACATTTAAGATTTTAAGAGTCTGAAATCCATAATGGTAGAGACTACAAGAGACGAAAAAGCCATTTTACAAATTTAAGGATTTTAATATGTTGGGATAGTAACATATTTTCTTCCCAATGCTTTGACAGAAAGGATTCATATTAAGCCAACTAGAAGAATTTTTATGTGACTTCTAAGAAATTCTGTTTTTTGAAATTCTATAACACCAACATCTTGAATTCATTATTTTCATTTATACTTTTTTCTTTGACTTGAATATTAGTTTAATAATACAAAACTTCCAAGAAGAAAGCTTCATACTGAAAATTTCTGACCTCTTTACGTATTTTCACTAACCAACCAAATATTCAGGATTTTCTTCCACCTCTGAAGTGCTAGAATGTGGTAGATGGTGACCTCTACTGGTTATCAAATAATGTAGTTAACTTCACCTTGTCAATTTTGGGCAAACAACAGCTGCTTCTCTATATTGCACAGAGTGAATTTATTGGGATGAATTAAAAAATAAATGTTAAAGAAAAATAACAGATTCCTGCTGGTTTTAAATACAGTTTTGAGTCCTATATTTAATAATTTCTTTAGTTCAAGAAATGTGTTTTAGGTTTTACCTCCCATCTGTGTTCTATTTATTTTCTGAGACTAAAAGCACAGTTGCTATAGGGAGTCAGTAGAATGCATGTTTCAGATTTCAAAAGCAATGCTTGATAGGCTTTTACTTATTACAAAAATAATGCAAGCTTGTTAAAAAGATTAACTGTGAAGGTCTATATGTCAGCATTGCCCCTAGTCCCACTTTTCAGCATTCAGATTAATTTACCATCGAAGAATTTATTTTTGATGTGTGGATCACCTAGTTTGGGTTTTTAGTCTTAGTTTAGATGGATAGAATTCAATGCATTGGCTATTAGAGTAACAGGGAAAAGAGGCAAAAAGAAATACTTTCCTGACATGCCATTAAAGGATACATTGCTCAAGAAAATTGCCTGCTGGTGTCCAGAAGGAAGACAACCAGTTCTTTCTCCTAATGCTAATATTAATTTGTAAACAGATGGGGAAAAGAGCAAAGTGTGCTGGAATGTAGGGATCCCAAATCTAAGTTTTCAACATTTAGTACAAGGTAAGAGTCAAATATTCAGACTCACCTCTCATACTCAACCAGCATCGTAAAATTGTTTTCTTTTTCTTAATAAGCCAAATCCCATTATATATACGCAACATCAAAAATCACTGAATACAAGGATTCTTAAGTTTCTACATATCGACCATTTATTACCAGACATTTATCATAAGACAATGCCAAAAAATACAAGGAATCTTACTAGTTTCCTGGAGTTTTTGGTTTGATTTAACCTGTAAAAAAGTATCTGGAAAATTTCTTATTCTGGATGAAAAATGGAAACCTGCTATTAACATAATTCTATGCAAGTAAATTAGAAGTTTTACTCAAGTTTGAAGATATGTAAATAGCTATGACGCAAATTATTCAAGGATGGGGTTAAACCCTAGCTATATTAAGTTCTTGAAAACTGGAAGAAAAAAATAAATTATACTACAAGGAATTTATTAAATGGCTGGAGAATAAAATACCATTCTCCAATAAGTGTAAATAGTCATTAGAAATTTTAATTATTTTATTCTAATGATAAGTATTTGCTATCTAGTTGGATGTTGGAAGTTTTTGAATTAGATTGCAACGATTGCTTAGAGTATAGAACTAGCTCATGTTTACAAAGTGAATCAGGCTAGTGGTCTGTAGTTGGAGGACTATGGACCAACTCTGGTTTGCCACAATATTTTCACTCGTTTATGGTTAAATGAGAACAATAAGGTAAAAAGAGATGATTTTTCATGAAGCAAAGTACATTCAATTTAAGAATTGAACTTTCTTCTGGAAACATTTGTGCTGCTAATGATCTTTTAAATGAAATGATAGTAATAATGGAATAAAACAAAATTTAATAAAATTAATGAAATTAAAATTAAAATGGTCTTATTTGGCAAAATAAAAAGTTGGCAATGCTAAGGTTTCCCTCTCCCAATGGTTTTGAAAGTTTGCATGTCTTTGGAATCCCAAGCCCTGCAGTTTCTGTTTATTCACTACTCTGCTTTCTTAATTCTTTCAAGACAGTCATCTCACCCTAACATCTCAGGGATGAAATTTCTGAGCTGCACTTCCTTGGGCCAGAGTGAGTGCAGCACATACCAAATTCTCTATTTGACAGGTCCTAAGTAACAAGTAATTTACCATAATTCCAAAATAGTCATAGAAGCTCTGCATTTTGTGGAAAGGATTTTTTTCCTTATGTTTTTCAAGAAACCCTTGTGAAATCCAAGTGTATATCAGAGAGATTTATCTTTCAGAATTGGGAAGATATGTTTTGCCAGTCATAAATGAACTGTAATCCCCAAAGACTCAAGTTTAATTCAAAAATACTCTCTCCAGAGCTGCTAAATTTGGCAACCCACATTCTCTCCTCCATATGCTATCCTTAGAGGATTCTGCACACATTGTCCATAATGGTTTCTGCTTAGGATGTCTGGAAAAGTAGATATTATGGTCACAGAAGGGCCATTAAAGGGAATTTGAAAACAGATCCATTAAGTTGAAACATTCACTTGTAAGAGTCTTCAAGTTGGATGGACTTTACTAATTGATATTCAAGGAATAACTCCATCTGCCTGCAGCTTATATCATAGTCTCTAAGTACTCATGCTTGTATCATGTACCAACTTGGGTTGGTATTCTCCCCAGGAAGGCAAATCTTACCAGAATGCAGTGTGCATAAAAAGTGCAGCAGATAAATAATGAGTTGTCACTAAATGAGGACTTCGTTTTCATTCTTTTCTGTTACTCAGTCCCTTCACTGTTTCAAATAGCCGTCTTTCCCCCATTAATTACATCAGCTTTATTTTGTTATGTCTTGTTGGAAAAGAGGAAAGAAAGTTTCCATTATTTCTCTTCTAGACTGTGGAATGCAGCAGCTGTTGTGTTTTGCAAACATTCATTCCTATCTTAGAATCTCTGGTCAGTTTTCTAGTAGATTTAAAAATACTTTTCTGCATTGTTGTGCTAGTTTTTCCCTGAATATGAGTTGTGCTTCTTTTCTCTCTCTGCTCATCTTTTGTGGTCTTACCCTTTTTACCCCACCTGTCTCTCATTTTCAAGCCTAATAGTTCTCAAGAGCAACAAAAATATCCCAAAGGCTTTGCAGCTTGGCCCTGTCTCAGCAATACAAAGTTAGTTTTGTGAGGTCTTTTTTTTTTTTTAATTATTCTAAATTTGCTTTCCTTCTGTTTAAATGATTTTCAGGAAGCAATCTTCCCTCTGCAGTGTTTGCTGGCTGCTCTATTGTCAGGCAGTATCTATGCAGACCTTGTTTTTGTGGTATTGGCTAAAGATGAACATGCAGTTTTATCCAGTGTAGCTGCCCTACTTGGCTGGCAATCTTAGGAAAAAGCATACTCATAAGATTCCTATAATCTGGACAGTGCTTTGGGAGTTCTAAAAGTTCTTACCCATTCATCATCTCATTTGACACTCACAAAGACCCTGCAAAGCAAACAGGCTAGCAGTTATACTTCCCATTTTACAGACAAGGAAAATATGGCCCTATAAGGAGCTATATGACCGGCCTAGCGAACTCTGAGGACTAGTAAAGAGTGGACAGGAACCAGAAGGCCAGGCTCTGTTTTCAGTGTTTTCCCCCCAGTGTTTTTCTTGGGTCTCTTTTTCTTCATTTGTGAAATGGGAACAATACTTATCTAGAGTTGTTATTGATAGCTAGATAAATAAAAAGTACTCAATATACTCCTATAGCTGTTTTTATACATTTCCTGTAGCTGGAAAATCCTTAGCATAGTCTTCAGAAGCTAAAAAAAAATGCTGTTTGGTATAATCACTTCACTCAAGTGGTCTTGAATTACTTTTACCATAAAAAGCCCTTGTTGAAATAGTTTGCCGTTGGTCTAATCTCAATAAAAAGAAGGCTTACTCTCTTATCCCAGAAACGCTCCCTTCTTCTGCTTGCCAGAATGAAGCATCACATTATCAGCACCTTCCTCCTTTGAAGGCCTGAATGGTCAACAAAGAAAGAAGAGCTCAACCAGATAACAGGGTATGCTGGCCAAGCAAAATGAAGCATGCGGCTGTTACTCAATTTCAATGACTCCTGTGACTTTTACCTACTTTTAATTTTTTTTCCTGCTTTCTTCTGGACCTTTGCCATTTCTTTGTCCATTTGGGGTAATAAAAGCCCAAACCATCCTTCTCACTCTGAACTGATCTTGGAAAGCTTTTCTTCCAGTTCCTTGATGATGCATTTTCAATAAACTCCCCTTCTCACCAAAATCAAGAGTCTTGTTTCTCTGTTTGACACAGGAACAGGCAGGCCTCACTAGGACCATGTTTTCTGTTGGTGGCATTATGAGGAAATAATAAAATAATTTGAATAAACAATTTGAATAGTGCCTGGTTCTGCATATCTGCTTAAGAAATGTTTCATGATTCTTTGTCATATAAATAAAGATACAGTGGATCAAATAACATACAAATGGAGCTGCTATTTTTCTGCACACACAAGGATATAACAGTCTACAAATGAGAGCCACTGACTAAAATATAGTGATTGCAAATCCATGCTTGGTTCTAACTGTGCAGCAGCAACAACCCATCTCTTTCTACTGATATGTGAATATGAAACATACAGGCTCCGTCTTCCACACAATGAACTCAACCAATCCAAACATGGCATTTATTCATGTCTTACAGTTTAACAAGGCATATGATCATGATCTGGGCAAATCACTTAATCTTTCTATGCCTCAGTTTTCCAAGTTGTAAAATATGGATATTAAGACCTATTAAATAAATTTGTGGAGAGAACTAAATGATTATAATTGGGATGCTTAGTTGGAATTTTCGATGGAGGCACAAAAATATCATTGATAACAGAACTTCAAAATGCAAATTTACAAAGAAATTATTCAGAAGTATTTGTCCTCATGAGCTCCTTAATTAGAGGTCTGTTGGCCAGGAGAAATATATAAAAGGTCCAGAAGGGGATTCGGGGAGGATTTGTCAAGACACTTTCTTAGTGAGAGTTGCGCTTTGACCTGCCCCCCCCCGCCCCTCCCCGTATGCACAGTGAGGTAGGGTATGGTGGAGATGCCCCACCAAGCTAGGTCAGATGAGAGGCACTTTACTGGGACCTCTCACACAGCCTGATAGGTGTTCCTGGGCCCCCGCCTCATGCCTGAGAACGTGAAAGCAGTCCATGGTGGTACAGAAAAGTAGCTGCCCCTGGGAAGTAACTACACCTGCCCTGGTAGCGTAAACCCTGTGGACCAGACATGCTAACTGGCCGTGATGTCAACCTGGGCTTGTTTTTAAAGGAATCCTATTTAAGTTGCAGTTGGAGATTCCCAGGAGGGAGTCCCCAGCGATCAAAAGTTGTCCATGAGTGAACTCATCGGCGTAGATCAACTGCCCACGCCAGGGGACTTGAAGCCAGCTTGTGAAAATGCCTGTTGGCGAAAATTTTTCCTCTGTCTCCTCCCTCTCCATCCATGAGCCTCCCTCACCCTGCTCTCCCACCACAAACAGCCTAACAGAAGCAGGCTCCTGGCATCTGGGATGCTGAGACAGGGGAGCTTTGACTTTAAATCAAGTTCAGAATTTTTATTATAATGCAACAATGTGTGCTTTTATTTATAAATTCAGGTTGTGTTTGTGGTTTAAAGTGATGTAGGACTATTATCTGTGTGCAGCTAGTGAAGCCAGAGGCTGGTCCAAGACTCATCCAAACAGGGAAAGGAACAGCCCCACTGAGCAGGGCTAAAAGGAGAGAGAGAGACAAAAACAAAGTTATATTGTAATTATATCCCATGGCTTCTGAGTGAGATCAATTAAGTACAGAAACTTGACTACAGTATGTTCTCAAAAACTATTAGTTTTTTTTCCCTTTTCTTCACTCTGCAGGCACGGTTTACTTGTGAATTTAAAAACTTGAATTATAAAAAAAAATTAAAATGTTTTGCGTTTAAAATCTCTCACCCAGTATTGGATAATTAGATAGTCATCAAGTTTCTGCTTGATTACTTCCCTTAAGAAAGAGCTCATTACCTTATGAAGCTGAGTATTGGAAAGCTACAGTTAGAAAGTTCTTTCTTATACCAAAACTAATATCTTCTTCATAGAATTTCTGTACATTTGCACATATTTGATCCCCTCATGAAATCAGATCACATTCAGTTGACATTTTATGGTTTTAATTTTTTTTCTCTCTTCCAAATAACATTAGAAGACAGTCAAATTTTCCCCTAATCTCTGTTTTCACCTAAACGCTTCTTTTTTCTTCAACCACTTTTCATAAAATGCAGCCCACTTATCATCTTGATCTCCTTCCTCTGCAGGTTTTCTGGTTTGTCATTTCCTCCTCCTGAGGTGAGCACCTGGTCCAGGTGTAATGTAGATAGCAGAGCCCATGTAGCAGCGATGGAGCATGCGTATTAGGCATGCAGTCAGTTCAAACACCTGAAGTTTTTTTTTACAGGTGATGCCCGCAAATCTGATCTTCCCTATTCGGTACAGTTGGTTACTAATAAGCTGAAGAAAATTTTACCTTTGTTAGGTTTCATTCTGTTGGTTTTACCCTTATGTTCCAGGTTTTCACAAGTATTTGGAGCCCATCTTTGGACTCAAAAAGATTGATATATTTTTTTCTCTCACACAGCTTTTGTTATTTGAAGTTTGTAAGTATCTTTTGAAATCCTCACTTAAATCGCTGAAAAAAAGAACTGAACAAGACAATTATTCTTCAATGAACATCCTTGGATATGTAAATCCTTGTGCACATTGAGTGAATTTCACCAGGATATTTACCCCAGAGTGAAATTACTGGGTGACAAATTATGTGCAATTCTGTTTTTTATTAGATTCTGATAAATTGCACATTCTTTAGATAAGCAATATGCCAACAATCTGGTTGGTATGTGTGTAAAATGAACCAGAGCATGCACACAACCATGGGCCCCAGTGTCTGGAGAATGGGGAGCAGGCTGCAGGGGCCAGGTCCCGCGGCGGCAGATCAGTGTGTCTTCACTGGACTGGCTTGGAGCATGATTTTGGCTCTGGTCTGAGTTTTAAAATAAGGTCAGAATTATTTTCTGTTACTTACCCCTTCTCTTAGGGGTAAGCACGACTTCTTTCTTATGGTATTTCAATTCTCATTTTCATTACCCTCACCAACACCCCACCACACCCCCGCCCCTGGTTTCAGAGCAAGATCACATCTCCGGTAATGCATTTTCAGAGATGGTTGGGCACTTGTGACAACTGAATAACTGCTGTACCAAATGATAGTCCCTCAGTTCTGCAAACTCCATGCTCCTGCTTCTCAAGGAAATTCAGCAAGATAGCACTTCTGGAAAACAAAGTTTGAAAGCCTTTTTGCCAGCTCTATATACTTTCCTTCCCTTCTGTCTTGTTTTCCTCTTAGTTTTATTTAGATTTTGTTTTATGCAAAAGAGAAATATACAAATAAGATATTATGGCCAGTACTAAAATGAGCAAATTTAACAGCGATCAATACTTGAAGAGGAGAAACCTATATATGCATGAAAAATAGCCTATGGTTCTTTTCCTGTTGGAACTGAATGCAGCATCCAAGGCATATGTATGATAACTTGGAAAAACAAAGTAACAATGCCTTTTTGCTTGTCTGCAGGCTTTAAGCTCCATTCTGAGACCTTTAAGTTGCTTTGAATATTTGTGCTGTAATCCATTATTTGCAGATCTTATAATTTGCTTTTCAAAGAATAATTATATATTTTTACTTATTCATTTTTAGCGGGATGAATTATTTCATTTTTAGTACATAGTTGCATTTTAGAATGAGTATTTCTTTTAACTTTTTAAATTGTATAATATAACATATATATGGAGCAAAGAATGAAAAAAGCAAATTCTACAAAGGACTCTTGAACAAATAGTTACAAGACAGATCCCAGAGTATGTCATGGGCTACCATACCATCCCTCTCAGATTTTTCCTTCTAGCTGTTCCAGAATATAGGAGGCTAGGAGGAATACATATTTTTTTTTATCATCACAATCAACTTTTTTCTTCTTTTTCTTGTGAAAAAAAAACATGTTAAAAAAGCAATAAATTTCAAAGCACATTGCAACAATTTGTTGTAGAACAGATTTCAGAGTTTGGTATGGGTTACAATTCCACAATTTTAGGTTTTTACTTCTAGCTACTTTAAGATACTGGAGACCAAAAGAAATATCAATATAATGACTCAGCTATCATACTCATCTCTTAAACCCTACATTCTCTGTATAACTCCACTCTCATCTTTGATCTTTCTCCTACTTTTTAGGGATATTTGGGCTATGCCCATTCTAATGTTTCCATGTTGGAAGGGGCTGTCAATATTATGGGATAGGGAGATGGAACTAGCTGATTTTCTGGAGAGGCTGGGTCCTCTAAGTTTTAGGACTTATCTGGTCCAGGGACACATTTGGAGGTTATAGGTTTCTAGAAAGTTGCTCTAGTCATGAAACCCTTGTGGAATCTTATATACTGCCCTAGGCATTCTTTAGGATTGGCTGGAATTGTCCTGGTTGGGGTTTGGCAAGTTATGATAGGTAGCAAGGTCTAACTGACTTGCGTACAAGCAACCTCGAGAGTAGCCTCTTGAGTCAATTTGAACTCTATCTGCCACTGATACTTTATTAGTTACACTTCTTTTCCCCCTTTTGGTCAGGATGGAATTATTGATTCAGCAGTGGCAGGGCCAGACTCATCCCTGGGAGCCACCTCCCATGCTGCCAGGGAGACTGTCACCCCTGGATGTCATATCTGATGTGGTGGTTGGGGGGTGGGTAGCAATGATTTCACTTGCAGAGTTGGGCTTACAGAGCATGAGGTCACATCTGAGCCACAAAAGAGGTCCTCCAGCAGTAACTCTTAGGTGTACCTATAGGTAGGCTAAGCTTCTCCATTACCTACATGATCTTCATAAGCATAAGCCTCAAGATCAAGGGCTTGGCCTATTGATTTGGGTATCCCTAAAGTGTGACACAGTATCAGGGGATTCCCTGATGGTAAAGTTTAATAGTTCCATATTTTTCTTCCATCCCTCAAGGGACTTTGCCAATACTTTTTGATTATCTGCTTAATATACTCTAAGATATACCCAGGCATTACATTAAGCTATACAGGATTAAAGGACCTCTTTCTTACTCTGGGCTCTCTGTGTTTCAATTGTTCAAATGAGCAATACAGATAGGTTGTTAGATTATGCGCTATGGAAAATTTAGGTTCCAGACCAAGTAAACCTTTCTTGCAAGAACTTTCTTCCTTTGGTCTCAAAGAGTATGTGTGGTTCTAAAATATATACAATGTCTTTCTTACCCCTGTGTTCTGAATTTAGAATAAGTATTTTACATAGACATCAGAAAGTGGTTGAATTAAGAGTCTTAAATCAGTTTCCAATAACTTCTACCTGAAAAGACTGAATCTCTGAAATAGGTTAACAAATAAAAAAGAAAATTATCTCAGATGAAAGCCCCAGAGAAAGGTATCTAAACAGAATATAATTAGAATTCCTCTGGTAGTTTTTATGAGCTCCCAGGTCATTCTGGTGTGCAACCACGGTTGAGAATCAGTGGCTACTAGAACATTTGTGGCTCTGTGGTTGACATACACTGGTCTTCCCTGCCTGAAATTCCTTCCCTTCTCTTCTGGTGATGGCCTCCTATTTCTTTTTGGAGAGTGTTTCAATTTGCTAAAGATGCCGGAATACAATATAACAGAAATAGGTTGGCTTTTACAATGGGGATTTATTAGTTAACAAATTTACATTTCTATGGCCATGAAAATGTCCAAATTAAGGCATCAAGAGGAAGATACCTTCTCTGAGGAAAGGCTGCTGGCATCTGGGGTTCCTCTGTCACATGGGAAGTCACATGGCTGGCATCTACTGGTCTTTTGCTCCTGGTTCCATTGCTTTTGGCTCCTGGTTCCAGTGGCCTCTCTGAGTGTCCTTGGGTCCTCTTTTAGCATCTTTGGGGAGTTTCTCTCCAAACTTTTACTCTCTTGTTGTTTTTACCTTTTATCCTCTCATAAAGGGCTCTAGTAAAGGGTTAAAATGCACCTCAAATTGAGTGGTTCACAATTGAAACAACCTAACCAAAAAGTCCCATCCACAATATTTTAATTAATATTAAAATTTAATTAATTTTTAATCCAATGCATGTACAATGAATGGATTAAAAGAATGTGGTCTTTTCTGGGGTGCATAGCTCCAAACTATGGTTGCTTTCAGGTTCTGGCTCTTTCAGCTTTTGTGGGTTCTTGCTTGTGTCTCCTGGGGCCTTTCTCTCTGTGTTCTCTGGGTGTTTCTCTCTCTCTGGGCTTTTATTTTCTTGTATCCCTCATAAGGAACTCCAGTAAAAATGATTAAGAGCCACCTTAAATTGGGTGGGTCACGTCTCAATTGAAATAACCTGATCACAAAGTCCCACTCACAATAGGTCATCACCCACAAGAATGGATTAAAAAGAACATGACCTTTTCTGGGGTACATATGAGCTTCAAACCAGCACAGGGAGCCACCCCCTCGTATATTTAGCTTATGGTTCAAAAGGGGCTGAATCAAGGCTCCTGGCTCCAGGGATAGATAAGTGATCTGAGCTTAGCCAATTATTGTATTCGTCACTCTGGCTGTAGTGATTAGCTCAGGGATAGTTATCTGACCTAAGTTAAGACAGTAAAGCTTAGTGCCAGCCCTGTTATTAACAAAAAAATAAAATAATGTAAAGAGTAGATTTAAGTAATTTAGGTCAAAAGTAAGCATATTCTCTTTTGCAAACTGGTACTTATTATACTTACCTATCACAAATTGTTTCTTGTTCTGTGAAGTGCACGAAGATGTCTCCAAACTCATTTGTCAGCCTTATATAGTTTTTTCAAAGAGTGGACCTAAGAGCCATGTATGTTGAGATCTTGTGGGTGTTGACAGGGCAATCTTTGTGGCCCTATCATGTACAGATTCTGCTTCAGTGGGTTGGAATGGGGCTCAGGTAGCTGCACTTTTTTCAACCCCAAATTCCCCAGTTGGTTCTGATATGCTCTAAAGTCGAAGAATCACTGTCCAGTGAGATCTACTTTCATTTTCATGTCTGTTCCTGTCCTTCAGTAGTTCTTATAAACTTTCAGCATAGATGAGAATGCATATAAGTAACTGCATAATGATATGTAAAGACTCATCAGATTTCACTGTGGCATTTTATCTGAAATCAATATTGTGTCCAGTCACTAAGTCACCAACAAGAAAGGAAATTATAGAATTTTCTGAATAAACAAACACTCAAGTGTGTTAAATATATCTAAATGCCCTGCATGGGTGTTCTTTAAGAATATATAAAAACACACATTTGTTAAACAGATTAGCCTCTGAAACATTTCCTTATTATACAAAAGTATTTTAAGGAGCTCAAAATTCTGTTTTGATTCATAATTTTGTCCCCAAATTTCTGTGTGTCTTTAGAGAAAGTAATTTAAATTCTCAAGACCTTAGTTTCTCATTCGCAAAATGGGGAGCATAATGAGTTTTTTCAATGCTGAACACAGTACTCGGCATATGTGGCATGGCCAAGTTATGCTTATGTCCTTCTGTGCCAGTTTGAAAGAATTATGTACCTTAGAAAAGCCATGATTTAATCCTGATCCATTTTGTGGAGGCAGCTGTTTATTTTAATCCCTATCCAGCACTGTAGGTCAAGAACTTGATTAGATTATCTCCACAGAGACGTGACATACCCAGTTGTGGGTATTAATCTTTGATTAGAGGGAGATGTAACTCCACCCATTCCTGGTGGGTCTGCATTAGTTTACTGGAACACTTTAAATGAGGAAACATTTTTGGGAAATGTTGGCAGCCATGAGAACCACAAGAACCCAGGCAGCCAGAGACCTTTGGAGATGAAAAAGGAAAATGCCCCTGGGAAAGCTTCATGAAACAAGAAGTCTGGAGAGAAGGCTAGCAGACATCGCCATGTTCGCCATGTGCCTTTGCAGTTGAAAGAGAAACCCTGAATGTCATCAGCCTTCTTGAACCAAAGTATCTTTTCCTGGATGCCTTAGATTAGACATTTCTATATCCTTGCTTTAATTTGGACATTTACATGGCTTTAGAACTGTAAACTTGTAACTTAATAAATTCCCCTTTTAAAAAGGCATACTGTTTCTGGCATATCGCATTCTGGTAGCCAGAAAAATAGAAAACCTTCCTTTTCAAATACTGCAGTATATATAATAAGAATAAATCATAGCAGGTATATTAGTTTGGTAAAGCTGCTGGAATGCAAAATACCAGAAATGGAACAGCTTTTATAAAGGAATTTATTATATTACAAGTTTTCAGTTCTAAGGCCAGAAAAATGTCCAAACTAAGACATGTAGGAAAAGATTCTTTCACTCAAGAATGTCTGATGTCTGTCACATAGGAAGGCATCTGCTGGTCCTTGTTCTGATTCCACTGCTTCCATCTTCTGATACCAGTGGTTTCCTCTTTCAGTGTCCATGGGCCTTCACTTAGCTCCTCCAGGACACAGCTCTGAGTTCTGGCTTCTTAGCATCTCATGGGAAGGCACATGGTGATGTCTGCTGGGCTCTGCCCATGTCTAGCATCTATTTTCTCTGTTAGCACTCCAAGCATCTCCAAACATCCATGTCTCTGTCAGCTCTGAAGCAACTGTTCTCCAAGTGTCTGCTTCTGACTTTCTTCAAAATGTTTCCCCTTTTATAGGACTCTAGTAAACTAATCAAGACCCAACTTGAATGGGTGGAGCCACATGTCCATCTAATCAAAAGGTACACCCACAATTGGGTGTGTCACATGTCCATGGAAATAATCTAATCAAATTTTCCCACATTAACCAATAGGTCTGGCCCCCCAAGATTGGATCAGGATTAAAGCATGGCTTTTCTGGGGTACATGATAGCTTGAAACTGGCACAGTGGGTTTTATTTAAAGTATCTTAGAGTATAGATTAGGACACTAAACATTTATATGAAATCAAGCATTATCCTGTCTGGCAGTATTATTATTCTTGGGAGGTGGGAAGAACATTGGAATAGGAGTCAAGAGAGCTAGATTTTCTTTCTATTTTTCATAGTAAATGGCTGTATAACCTAGGTAAGTTACTTACATTTTCTGGGTCTTTGTTTTTTCATTAGCAGAG
This sequence comes from Myrmecophaga tridactyla, assembly GCA_004026745.1. NCBI lineage: Eukaryota > Metazoa > Chordata > Mammalia > Pilosa > Myrmecophagidae > Myrmecophaga > Myrmecophaga tridactyla. Next base: position 56,153 of record PVIY010002762.1, on the reverse strand, counting down.
TGAAATAAATTGGATGTCACAGATTTATAGCCCCTGGAAAAGATGTTTTTATAGGCCTGCTTAGTTCACTAGATAATGTTTAAAAATTGAATTTGAATATGCTTATTTGGGGCATGGGCTACTCAGACGACATAGAACCTGGTGCTTTCTGTTGCCTACAGTCTTCCTGCTACATGCATTTGTGATTCCTGCTGGCCTGAACTAGATCAGGGGTCAAACAAATTAGGTCCTCTGTGTGTGTGTGTGATTTTTTTAAGGTTCACAAGCTAAGAATGGATTTTACAGTTTTAAAATTCAAATGAATAATATTTAAATTTTTGAATTATATTTGAATATAATTCAAATGAGTAATATTTCAAGATGTGAAAATTACATGAAACTTAAATTTTAGTGTCCATAAATAAAGTGTCATTGGAACACAGCCATCATTATTCATTACATATTGTCTATCTATGGCTGGTTTTGTGCTGCAAAAGTTGAGTTGAGTAGTAGCAACAGGGACCATATTGACACAAAGCCAAAATATTTACGATATTTACAAAACTTTGTCAACTCCTGGACAGATGATCTAGAGGGTCTCTGTCTTCACTGAATGTATTTTATTCACCAAGTTATTTGCCTCCTTCAATATGCAAATACACTGCCAAATCCTATAGCTGGGGTAGACCTCAGTAACTTACAAATTAAGAGGCAAATTGTTTTGGTTTGCTAAAGCTGCCAGAACGTAATATACCAGTAATGAGCTGGCTTTTAACAGTGAGAATTTATTAGCTTACAGATTTGCAGTTCTAAGGCCATGAAAATGTCCCAATTAAGGCATCAATAGGATGATACCTTCTCAGAAGACCAGTTATCAGCAAGTTTAGGCTCCTCTGACAGATGGCATGGCCCATGATGAAGTCTGCTGGTCCTTCTCTCCCAGATTTTGTTGTCTCAGCTTCTGCTTCTCCTTCTGTGGCTTTTCCTTTAAACTTCTCTGGGCATTACTCTGAATTTCATTTCTTAATTTTATCTCCAAGCTTCTGTATGTGTTTTAACCTCTTACAAAGGATTCCAGTAAGGGGATTAAGAACCACCTTGAATGAGGTGGGTCACTTGTCAATTGAAAGAGCCTAATCAAAAGGTCCCATCTATAATAGGTCTGCACCCACAGGAATGGATTAAAAGAACACAGCCCTTTCTGGGGTATATGACAGCTTCAAACCACCAAACAAAGTGAGCAACATATAATAATTCATACATTAGCACAACTGGAAAATTAATAACAAATTCAATAGCTAACACTTACATGGTGTGTTATATGTGTCAGGCACTCTTTTCAGTGCTTTCCACACATGAGCTCATGCAATCCTCACAACAACTCTAGGATGTAGGTTTGATGTTTATCCTCCCTTTACAACTGTGAAAACTAAGGGATAGAGAGTTTAAGTAACTTGCCTAAGGTAATATAAGTAGTAGAGTGGGAATTTGAACTGATACAGTCAAGCCACAGACTCTGTGCTTGAAACCATTAAGCCATGTCAACAAGCAATGAGGTAAAAGTAATTTTTGGCTAAAAAATCACTATATCTGAATGTACCTTAATAATGGGCAAAATGTTTGAGGGGAATGTAGGGACATTACAGAGGACACTGTGTATCTGTGAGGGGGGATATATGGGAACTTCTGTACTTCCTGTGTAAGTTTCCTGTAAACCTAAAACTGCTCTAAAAATGAAGTCTATTAACAAATGGACACGAGTGCTGAATCATTAAATTGATACCTCTTTTAGTCCCCAGTATCTTAGAGCACCTAGAAGTAAGAGCATAAAATTGTGGAATTGCAACCCATACCAAACTCTGATGGTGGTTCTGTGTGTTAAAATTTATTATTTTTTTGTATATATGTTATTTGTCACAAAGAAAAGGAAGGAAAAAAGTTGATTGTGATGATAAAAAAAATATTTAAGCCTCCTTGCCTCCTATATTCTGGAACAGCTAGGAGGAAAATTCTGAGAGGACCGTATGGTAGCCCATGACATACTCTGGGATCTGTCCTGTAACTACTTGTTGAAGAGTGCTTTGAAAACTATTGTTTTTTAATTTCTTTGCTTTGTATATATGTTATACTATACAATAAAAAAGTTAAAAGAAAAAGAAAAAAAAGTCTATTTAAAATGCAAAAATGAAAGAAAAGAAAGAAATAGGCTCATAGATGATAAGGACCGAAAACTACAGCAGCACTATAGTTGAACACTATGTTATCTCAGTTCCAATCTGAAAGTCAGGGCAGTGGGACACTATCCTCTGATGAACATTAGGGCAACTTATTATAAGGTGAAATAGCTTCAGGATCAGTCCTTAGCATGAGTGAGTGAAGGAGATGAGTGTAAGTTGCATTAAGCCTTCTCAGAGCACAGTCTCTTTTCCTACTTTTGGTAGCATCAAGGAAACAGTTCAGCTTCTTTACCATTAGAAAGTGGCTGCATAAGGAGTGCTAATAACCGGTGGTTGGAGGGTTAGGAAACCATCATGTGTGGTAGGGACTGCGTATAACTGGAGTGGGCATGGCCCATCTAAAAAGGGTCTGCTATTCATCTGCAGTTTATTATTATTGACATGCAGAAATGAGGGCAATTCGGATATTTACAGTGCAATCGCCTATGATTTAAAGTTCAGTAATTAATTCAAATATTAAAAAGAAACAAACTCACTGTCTGGACTCAAACAAAATGAGACTATAGGCCACCAGTTTGTGACCCACCCTTTGGCAATTTTCTCTTTAGGATAAATCTTCTTAATTCCAAATCTTTCCATATGGATTTCTGTGCCCAGACCTTTAATCAGACCCAAGGCTGCCCTCTTGAATTGGTGCCAGGCTCTGCAGTCATATTTAGTTGCCAAGAGTTGCAAAGGTACTTTGAGGATTTGGAGTCCTACCTGGCACAGAGTCATGCTATGATCAAGCCTAATGTTCTCCTCATGTACGCCATAAGAACTGTCTGCTTTATATTAGCACATAATCTTTACAGGGTCCGGTAGCATTGATAAGTGCTTTCCCTTAACTGAAAAGTCTATTTTTCAGAGTTTTCCCTGGTATATCTTGATGGTTTTAATGGACCCATAATCCACTCCCTTATTTAATCTTCACTCACATAATGCTTATTTCATTAAATATAATGCCTCATGCATATTGACTAATTGCCCCAGAATAAAATACTTTTTTTTTTATTTGAAAGTGCTTTGAAGCAGAGGACAAAACTAGGGAAAGAACAAAACAGGAAAATGCTAGTTGTTTAGTTGAAGTGGAAAAAAGTAATGTTTGGATTACTATAAAATCAAGAGATAAATTGCTGTAATAAAAAAATTAAAAAAACATTCATCACTCTGACAAACTGAAATTCTATTTAAAATGTTCACACATTTTACAAAAAATCTACCTAAAGAAATTTCAGAACCTACAGGAGATGATTTTTTAATAAAATAGTATTTAAAAATATTTTCCATGAGAATGTATTCAGAGACACAGTGCTTTAAATGGAATGTCAAAATCAATCAAAATTTATTGCTCTAATTTGACATTTATGGGTTCTGGTTGGAGTTTGTGGACTCTACACAAAGTAAACATTATTTTGAATATTTTCAGTTACTCTAATATGTAGTGTCATAAATAAGGGACAAATGTTCAGAGGACTGTGTAAGAGTGTGGAGTGTGAAAAATATGGCTTCTCAAAAGCAGTTCTCAAAGGAGTGTTGTTTCAGTAAAGGCTGATGTAGATGCAGAAAGCAGGAAAACAAACTAAGGAAATGCACAATTTTACAAAACATAAATTAAAAAAAATCACAATATACTAAATACAATGTAGTATCCTGAATTGGATCCTGGAGCATAAAAAGGATATTAGTGCAAAAACCACTGAAAACCAAATAAAATCCTTAGCGGAGTTAATAGTAATGTACCAATGTGGGCTTCTTAGTTTGGACAAATTTAACATTACGGGAATCTGGGCCAGGGATATATGCAAACTATATCTTTGCAACTTTTCAGTAAATCTAAAATTATTCCAAACCACAGCTTCATTTGAAACTACACAAAGAATTTTTTTAAGAGTATTAATCTTTGCCCTTAAACAACCCAGCCAAATAGGATAGGCTGATAAAATGTACATGCAATTAAGTGTCATTTGTGTATGCATGTGTGTGGTATAAATTTATGTAAGGTGGATATATGTGTAGATGTGAATATCGTTAATATATTTAGATCCTTACTTCATTTGACAACCCTGCTGCTCAGCATTTAAAAGGACAGACATGAGGGTGAGAAATGAGTTCCTGAACATTTCATTTATAAAATTGCATCTATATAGTTCTGTTCTAAACAGAATTGTCTAAACAATGATAATAACTAGTTGCATGTATATTTATTTTTTATTTTTAGAATTCCTTTCCTTATAGCTTAAAAAAAAAAAGATCAGATGTGAGTGGACAACTTCCAACTGTGTTTTTGTGATGGTGGTTGTTTTTTCTTAAACAGTTTTATGCCTCTTTGAGATGTACATATAATGTCACATGGTAGAGTATCTTCAAATATATACCAATGTAAATAATTATAGTTTTTCCCCAATTTATAAAGGTCAAACTTAGATTAATTTCTATACCTTCAACAGAGCGATTGTATTGTGATGTCTTCCTTTTGCAACATAGAACAGAAGCACGGAAGGGGTAGAGTGGACATAGGCCAGTATGTGAAAGTTATGTTAATAGGTTCACTTTCTGGCAGGATGTAGTAGGTCATAGCCAGCCAAACTTTCACTGCAACAATTAGAACTAGGGAAGTAAACTACAGGAAAGCATATTTTACAATGGTGGAAACTTTGAAATGCAAGTAGTCACTGGATTTGTACCAATCGACATTTTAATATGGTGAGAATCCTTTAGAATCTGGATTAGGATACAGGGATCCATGCAGAAACTAGGATGGAGTGAATCCTGACAGCCTGATACTCCTGCTCTACCACCCCAACTGATGCCAACAGCAGATTTGTTCCTTTTCCACCTCTACACCAGTACCAATTCCTATATCAAAGTTTCTAGCAAATGAAATCCTCAGAAAAGTACCTCCAAATTCAGTGGTGATGGTGTTGTTTGAGCAAGGCAGAGCCAAGTTCATTACTATAGTCCAAAAGGAAACCCAGGTTGGGGAAGCACAGGAAGAACTTATCTACCGACTTACCATGAGAAGGTCAGAAGTTCCATGTGTCAGCCAGAGAACATAAACCAGTTATCACATCCCCATGGCTCCTCACCCAGACAATATCAAGACCTGATTCCTGGTTCCTTCAACCCTGTGAATTAAATGGGGGTATAATTTTCCCCCCAAATAATGATTGTTCTATTTTGCTAGCTGCTGGAATGCAATATACCAGAAACAGAACAGCTTTTAAAAGGGGGAATTTATTAAGTTGCAACTCCACAGTTCTAAGGCCATGAAAATGTCCCAGCTAAACAAGGCCAGAGAAATGTCCAATCTAAGGCATCCAGGCAAAGACAGCTTGGCTCAAGAAAGCCAATGACATTCAGGGTTTCTCTGTCAACTGGAAAGGCACATGGTGAACATGGCAGCATCTGCTAGCTTTCTCTCCTGGCTTATTTCATGAAGTTCCCCCAGACATATTCTTTCTTCATCTCCAAATGTCTCTGGCTGTGTGGTCTCTGTGGCTCTTTCCAAAATAGTTCCTTCTTAAAGGTCTCTGATAAGCAACCCCACCTTGAATGGGTGGAAACACACCTCATGAGTCACATCTCCATGGATAATTTAAAAACTCCCACCCAGCAATACTGAATGAAAATTAAAGGACATGACTTTTCTGGAGTCCACAAATTCAAACCAGCACAATGATGAACTAAGGACAAGTGCTTACAGGGAGTCAGAATCCTTAATTTATACAAAAGCTCCTGTTTTAGTTTCCTAGGCTGCTCAAATAAATACCAAGAAATGGGTTAGGTTAATTGATGGGAATTTATTCGCTTATGGGTAGAGGCTGGGAGGCATCATTAAATCAAGGCATCATTAAGATGGTGCTTTCTTCCCAAAGACTGTAGCATTCTGGAGCTGGCTGCTGGTGATCTTTGGTCCTTAGTGTGTCACATGGCAAGGCACATGGTGGCCTCTCCAGCTCTCTCTGTTCTCTTCTGGGTGCCATTGCACTTTAGACTTTTGTTTCAGTGCCTTTTTCTTTGTGTGTCTGAATTTCACTGTGCTTATAAAGGACTCCAGAAATAGGATTAAGACCCATTTGACTGAGGTGGGCCACACCTTAATCAAAGAAACTTCATCTAAAGGTTCTACTTACAACTGGTTCATACCCACAGAAATACACTTAAGAACATGTTTTTTTTTCTGGGATACATAGAAATTCAAACCACAACAGCTACTAAAGAATAACAAATTATGCAAAGGTATTAGAAATTGTGCTACAAATTGTGCAAAGGTATTAGGAAGAAAATCAGTGCTGCAGCTACTTACTCAGAGGTGGAATCTTTTCTTGATGGATCTAGTCATTAATTTATTTTTCAAAACTCCACTATTCTTGACATTATTTCAACAGGCATCATTCTAAGAAGCCATGAAAGGGATGTCAAATCCTTATTTCTGGAAACACTTAATTTGTCACCATAAAAGAACAATGTAAACCTGAGTCAGCAGAAGGATTTGCTTTCTAGGCCTGTTATATCTGGTGAAATTGAAGAATTAAAACTGAATGTAATGACCTGGGGAAGTATTTCATTCCCTTTATTTCATCCTCATCACAATGTATAATCAACCATATTTAACAATTTGGGGCTGATTTATTTCAACAAAGCAGATATATTGCACATGATTTAAAATCTAGACCATTTAGGCTTCAATTTGGTCTGTCATTCAGTGTACAATGGCCACCGTTCACACAAATCTCACTTTCTCATGCTCAGGAATAATATATTTAGATTTATAAAAAGTTCTCAATGCCATCAATGAAATAACACGACATTTAAAAATGATGTAAAGACCTCAGAAAATCAAATAATATAATCTTGTGGAACACTGACAGTATATAGGAAGATTGCATAATATATATTTTAACTTTGTCTTGTTTTGCTGATTACATTCTTATACATGAAAAGAAGCCAGGCACTCTAAAAGTCTGTCAGAAAAAGTAGACTAGTTTTATATGCCTCACAGTGTTTTCTTTAATGAATTTTTCCATTTAAGTTTTGATATAAGCAATTACATAGGAAATTGGAGTCATTGTAGAAGTTCATTTGTGGTGAGTTTTTCTGGTTACAAGGAAATAGCTATTTACTTCTATCCTTATGAAAGATCTCAGGTAGAAGATAATAAAGAAAACCCCAAAGTCATCAAACTTTTTTGACTCATAATTTTTATTATTAGATGTTCTATTATTTCTCAAATATAAAACAGGTGGGTGGTATATAAGAATTTTGTATGTTTGACTATAAATCCATTTAAATATTTTCAAAATTCATTAGCTTTTACAGTGCGTTTTTCACATGGGTCAGCTAGAAAATCTACAATAAAGATTTCAGTTTTAGAAAATTAAGATTATTCTTAGAGTAATTCTTAGAATCAAGGTGAAGATAAGCACAAACATACATTTCCCTATTTAAGAACACTGTTCATATATGTCTCATTGTAATCAGCATTTCTAGGCTCTGATATAGGAAATAAACCTACATTCTGCATTAGGTTTGCATATGGAAATGCACATGCAGTTTTTTTAATATACATTTTTAGTTACAGGTAGAGATTCCAGTTAGGTAGACCTGAGTCCTAATCTTCACTTTATCAGTTATTAACTATGACAACAACTATGAAATAATTGTGACAAGTTATTTAGTCTCTATCTACATCTCAGTTTACTAAAAAAAGGAGAATGGAATAAGAAAAAGTGTATGAAGAATTCAGCCTCAGCTCTTACCTACTAGCAGGTAATGGTGTGGGTTAGTAGTAGTGGCAGTGGTGATGGTAGAGCTAGCAGGTAACACTGGAGCTGTCAGAAGTAGAGGTAAATGAAGGGCATTTCAGGCTTGAATCACAGCATGAGATGGGTGGGAACTGGCTGTGACCATGGAGAGGAAAGATGCCCAGTTTTCCCGAAGTATATGGTATGTGCTGGAAGTTCTAAAGCCAAGAGGAGTTGGAGACCATTAGAGAAGTACAATCCCAAAGAAGTGACTGACTATAGGTACAGCTATGGATTTTATTAGGTACTATTTTGTACTGTCTCCTGTCCCCACTTCTTGCTTCATTTGTTTTCTTTTCCTTGACCTTAAAAAAAAAGTGTAAGTTTACATCATAGGAGAGAAATATCTTCATTAAGTGCTGCTTCTTTCTTGGGTTGCCATCCTATAGATGGTGTTTATAAGTTAATGATTTTTGTCCTTATTGATTGTGAAAGGTCTGAAATTAGGGAGTTCCTACAATGAAATGCAGGGTCTTGTGAATGGAAAACCCTAAAGAAAATGTTTACTAATTGGAGTGCTAATCTTCTAGATAGATTAGATTCCCCTGTTACTTCCTTTCATAACATTCTGTACATTTTCCTCATTGAATGTGTCAGATTATAATACTTGATTAATTATTGTTATGTAATTATTGAAATATCTTTCCTGTTATGTTCTGAACTCTGTGAAGTCTGGGACTATGTTTTCTGGCTCACTGGGCTACACTTGATATTTAGCCCAGTGCCTAAAACATAGATGTGCTCAGTTAGGATGTACTTAATAGGCTGTGATCCGGACCAGGGGTGGGTAATCTATGGCTCAAACCCAGTCAGCCACCTACTTTTATGATCCTTCAGTTAAGAATGATTTTTTCATTTTAAAATGGATCTATTTTAAATGGTTACATAAGTTCTTAAAAATCAGCCTCAATTTTGCCTGTAGGCCCATAAGTTCTAAAATAATTACTATCCAGTTTTCCGATCACGATCTAGACCAGTGCTAGCCAAGAGAACTATTACAATGATGGATCTTGTTATCTGTTTTGTCCAATAGCATAGCCACAAACCACATGTGGCTATTGAGCACGTGAAATTTGTCTAGTGTGATAGATGAACTGAATTTTAAATTTTCTTTAATTTGAATAATTCCATTTGGCTAGTAGATATTACATCACACAGCACCAGATCTAGACATACAAAGAATATGCATCACTGTACGCAATTAACTGGAGATCAACTACATGCAAGAAAAAAAAAAAGAAAACTATGTGCTAATTTTGCAGTTAGTTGGCCTTTCTAGAAAAATATATAATAAACAAATAAACTAAATTTTCAGCAACAGGTTCATTAAAAGAACTAATATTATGACAATACTTTCAAATACTTTCAAAAGGCCTAATGATAAAACTTAATTTGTTTAATTTGATAGTTATACAGGGACTTATTTAAAAGAAGCAGGGGTTCTTAGTTCTATGAATTGTAGATTGGAAAATAAACTATTTTTAGATAAGGCAGATAATGTTCTATTAAAAATAAAATTTAAAAATCACCTTTATGAAGATTTTAAATCTTTTCTTTGCATTATTGAACAAAATATCACTTATTTGCAAAAAATTCTTGAGCTATATAGTGTTCTATTAAAGCAAATATTCTATACTGCAGTAGGAAAACATTATAAACAAGTCAAAACAGCAATATAATCTGGTAGCATCCTCAAATACTTAGCATTAAAGCAGATATTAAAGTGAACTGAGAAGTAAAGATTCAAATTGTAAAGTGAAGTTTACAACACCCACATCCACAGATGATTTCAAATCTTTAAGTTGAGAGGGACTAAAAGGAATTCTGAAGTATGTGCTATTTGGTATTAAATTGTTTGGTGCTATTTCTTATAACACTTAAAGTAAGTGAAACATTTTTTAAATTGTAGTTCATTTCCTTTTCTTGCTCACTTTGTTTCTGACATGTCTATGTATGAAATAATATCTCCCTGAGTAAATCTACTTTGGCTGCACTCTTTTATTTCAAATGATTTTATCATTAGGGAAGAATTTAAAATCAGGGTGGACAAATAATCCCTTAATGCTTTTCCTGGCTAGCAAGTGATTTTTCAAAGCAATCCAACTTCCAACTAGCATGCAAACTCAGAAAGATGCTGAGCCAATGTATCTGTTCCTATCCTCTCTGTATTTAGAGCATGTAATAATCTTTTTTTGGAGGGGGGGATACTGTGATTGAATTCTCTGAAAGGACGATTTTGCTCTAATACAAAATATCACTTACAATTTCTCTCTGATAAAACCTTAAGATTTTTCTAAAAGTCAGGTTTATTGACATATAATTTCTAAACCATAATATTCTCTCTTTTTAATACAGTTCAATGATTTTGACACATATACTAGTCGTATATCCACCACAATCAAGACATACAACATTTTCATCATCCTTCATGCTCTTCACTCATAATCCTCAGGGAATCAGTGTTGGGTAGCTGATGGCTGGGGGTAAGCGGCCGTACTGAGTCAGTCACACAGACACACAGCACACAGCACACAGCACACAGCACACAGCACACAGCACACGACTCACGAAACAACCCTCAAAGGTCAGTGGAAGGCGTCCGCTTTATTGAGGGAGTGCACAGGCTTATATAGGCTGGGAGCATGCAGGGACGCGTGTAGGGCTGGGATTGGTCACCGCTGTTGCTAGGGTGGAGGGCAGATTTAAGGTCAGCCATTTTGTGTTGCCTTGCATCAGCCACGGCAGCCATGTTGGCGATATTTTATGGCTTCGCCAACAAATCAGTGAACTGTTTTCTTTCTCTACAGTTTTGATTTTTCCAGAATGTCATATAAATAGAATGATATAGTATATAGTCTATTGTGTCTGTTTTATTTCACTTAGCCATTTAGTGAAATGATTTTGAGATTCATTCATCTTGGTCCGGGTATCAGTAGTTCATTCTTTTTTATGGCTGAGAAGTATTCCATTATATGAATATATCACAATATGTTTAACCACTTTCCTGTTGATGGAATTTTGGCTATTATAGAGAAAGCAACAAGTAATATTTGCTGTTTGGACATATGTTTTCATTTCTTTCGGGTAAATATCTATGAATGGAATTGTTGGCGCATATGGTAAGTATATGTTTAACTTCGTAACAATTTGCCAAGTTGTTTTCCAAAGTGGTTGCATTATTTACATTCCCATAAGCAATGCATGAGAGCTCCAGTTGCTCTCAACGTATCCTCTCAAGAGTTACTATTATCAGTCTTTTTAATTTTAGCCATTCTAATCCGTGTGTAGTGGTATCTCCTTGTGCTTTTAATTTACATTTCCTTGATGACTAATGATGTTGAACATCTTTACATGTGTTTGCCTTCATTGTTGAAATGTCTGTTCAAATCTTTTGCCTTTCTTTTTACTCAGTTCTTGTCTTCTTTTTATTTATATATTGTGTATACAAGTTATTTAACAAATACATACTTTGCAAATACAGTCTATCAGTCTATGACGTCTTGGTCTCCCTAAACTGCTACCATAAATGCTATACAATGGGTTGGTTGGCTTAAACAATAGGAATTTATTGGTTTAGGATTGAGGCTAGAAGAGTCCCAAATCAAGATTTTTAGCAAGGCTTTTTTCTCCCCAAAGACTATGGCATTCTGTTCCTGACTTGCTGGCAATACTTGCAGTTTCCTGGCTTGCCTCCTGTTATATGACAATGTCCTCTCCTTTCTTTTCTGGGCTCTGCTGATGTCCTGCTTCTTGCTCCTACCTGTGACTTTTTTTTTTTTAATGTTGTATGGCTCGCATTTCATTCTTTTTCCATGTGAGTATCCCATTATTGCAGTACCATTTGTTGAATTTTTGTTTGTGTGTTTTATTGGTTTCTTTGTTGGCTGGCTGGGAGATGCATGGGCCAGGAATTGAACCCAGTCTCCCACATGGCAGGCGAGAATCCTACCACTGAACTACCCTCACACCCCCCAATATTTCTCTTTAGAAAGCCTCCAGATTAAGGTCCACCTCAATTCAGTTGGCTATAATTTAACTAAAAAGAGCATCTTCAAAAGGTCCTGTTTACAATAGGTTTACATCAACAGGAATGTGGATTAAGATTAAGAACGTATATTTTTTCTGGGGTATATAAGTCACTCTATCACATATGGCTTGCCTTTTCATTTTCCTAACAATATCTTTGGAAGAGCAGGCATTTTTAATTTTGAAATTCAATCTGTTAATTTTTTTTCCCTATCATCCATGCTTTTTTCTGTCCAAAGAAATCTTTCCTATCCAAACATCACAAAGATTTTTTTCCCCTATATTTTCAATTGGAAGTTTTTAGTTTTCACTTTTACATTTAGGTATAAAATCGATTTCAAGTTATTTTTATATAAAGTCTGGTTAGGCGATTGAGTTTCTTTCTTTTTCCTACTTTTTTTGTGCATGTGAATATCCAACTGTTAGCTGAATTTGTTGAAATAATATTCTTTCCTCATTTAATTGCTCTGGCACCCTTGTCAAAAATCAACAGACTAAATATATGTAGATATGGTGGTTTCAAGCTCTATGTACCCCCAAAAAACATGTTTTTAAATCTAATTCAAATAAAATTTTCTGTTTTGAGAGGCAAATGCTCTTTTTCTCAGCTCCTGTTTTCCCAGAAGCTGGAAGAAGGTGCAGAGTCCTGGGCCGAAGGAGATTTTCCTTCCAGGGGCCCCTCCCTATTTTCTGTGCTTTTGTTCAGCCCGCCTCAGCCCCCGGGTCCCCTCACTCCTGGATTGGAGGGTGATACATGGGTGTGCACACAGCCAATGGTGCAAATGGTAGGGACACCTGGGTACAGACTCACCACAGTAAATTCTTCTTCAGCTCCTTTGCTGATGTGGCCAGGTCCAGAGCAGTGAGGTCCTTTCACACCCTTGATAAAGTGAGTTATTTATTACCTTCTAAACAGAGATCATTACTCAGTGACATTCCTATATAAACTGTCCCCGAAGCATTTCCTCAAGCCAAGCCACAGCAGCAGCTAATTAGGGAATAATTGACTCTTTAGCATTGTTATCAGCCTTGACAGAGCCTTGCCTGCTGCCTCTCTGCCAGGGTACTCAGGATGCTCTGGGAAGGGCTCCACTTTCATTTTATCAGTACCTAAATGAGGCAAATTCTATCCTCACATTATGCAGTCTTCTCACTAACATAGGTATGTGGATAAAAAAAATCTTTATTTCCAAGGATTTTTTTGTGTAACTCAAGAAATTGTGTCCTCTCAGTCACTCATCCTTACAGGAAACAGGCTGCCTATCTTTGAGGGGGTTCTGCTTAAATTGCTGTGGTTCTATTACCCTTTAAGAGGAAAAGGGAAGTGCACTTCCCTTCTTGCCCTTTGTAAGAAGTTGTTTGTTTTTAGACTTTGGGTTGGCATTTTTAATGATGACCATAAAATTGCATGACCTCACCTCATTTTTATTCTTTTCTAGTAGAGTTTAGGCTAGTTTTATCATTTCCCCCCATGGAGGATCAGTTTATTCATTTTCTTCCTTCCCTCCAAAGCATGTTCTGAATGTTTTCACTGCTAGGCAAAGGACAAACATAAAAATGATACATTTTCTTCCCTTCCAGGATGAATAGGGATAGACATAAGTTTTAAAACTAAGTACAGAGAGTAATATCAATGTTCTCATAGTCATCTGTACACAGTAAAGTTAGGACATAATAAAAATGACAGTAATATAAATTTGGGAACAGTATCAGGAATTGAACCCAGTCTCCCACATGGCAGGCGAGAATCCTACCACTGAAATATGGAAGGACAACATAGGAAAGTGTTGACAGGAAGAGAAAGGGAAGTTAGCCTTTCTGGAAGTGGGAAAAGGAAGAGCTAAGTCCAGATGGAGACAACAACTGGAGATGTGAGAGTCACAGAAAGTCTGGATAGTTTGAAACCTGAGGTTATATGGGGTGTAGCAAAAGATCATGATGAAGAAGCAGCCAGGAGAAGTGTCAAAAGAGATCTGAATGCAATGCTAAAAGAGTCTGGACTTCCGTGACAACATGGGAAGGCCCTAGAAGGGGAGGAGACTGATGCCAGGGAAACCAGGAGGGCAATTATGAGGAACTGAATTTAGGCACTAGCAGTGAGTTTGGAGAGGAGAGGAAAGGGAAGAGAATTTAACTGTCCAAATCGGTCTGAAGAAGAGAAGTCTAGAAGTTTCATTTACTGAAAAGGAGTACTTGAGGAAGAACAGGTTTGATAGGAAAATTCAAGTTTTGACATATTGATTTTTGAGGGTCTAGAGGAGCACCCCTGGGGAAATCTCACCAGGCAGATAGATAGAGTTCAGGAGAGAGCTCTAGCCAGGAAATTAAGATTTGGGCACCATTAGCATAGAGGCAGTTACTGGAGCCAGGGCCGTGCCCTTTGAGAAAGTGTATACATTGAAAAAGACCTAAGGGCAGAACCCTTGATGGAGAAGAGTAGTATTTAAAGGACAAAGAGAGAGAGTCTGAAGACAGGCTGGTAGGGAACTGATAGTGGAAGGAGAAAAATAAATAGAGTGATGACTCTTCTGCTTCCTCAATAGAGTCTCCCTCACCGTCTCTTAGAGAAAAGGGGGCTACTGAAAGAAAACATGGAGATGCAACAGAAAAGTTGTCTGTAGTTGACGTGGCAGTCGGGAGGTTAGTGCCCCCTGTATGTCTGTATATTGAATGGACTTTCTGTTCCTCTCGGTGTCTGCTTCATCTCTTCTCTCTCACTGTCTCTTTCTCTGCCTATTCATGGTTGCTGACTCCTCATAACTTTGGCTTCACATGGTTAAACATTGTCTCTCTAACTTCTACATACCCTGAACTTTCAATTCCCATTTCTCTGTATTTTCTACTTCAAATTCCTGAGACAGAGATTTGACTATGTCTAACACTTCTTTTTGAGCCACGTCACATCAAGGACCTAAGTTGCCTTGAGCTAGATGCTCACTCCTACTCATATTACCTGTGGTTCTGAGAATCTTGGGTATAAAACATGGCTGCCCGTGGTTCTGAGAATTTTGGGTATAAAACACCCCTTTGACAGGAGATATGGGCAAAGGGAACAAAAAATGTGGTTAGTCAGGTTTAATGGCTGATAACTGTAGTTTAAGAAAGTTTATTAAGAAAGTTTAAGGAAAAGAGTCCTTAACAATGCCAGACACTGCAGTATGGTCAAGAAAGTGTCCTTCGAATTGGACAATATGGATGTCAGCTGGGTTTCTTGCAAGTTACTGGGATGGTGGGAGAGAACATCATTGCTGTGAGTTGGCAGTGAATGAGAGAAGGAAGTGGAGACATAAAATTGTGGTTATCTTCAACTGGCATCTTTACTATGAACTTTATAGTATAAAGGAAAGGAGGAATGGGATAGGGGGTGATAAAGGAGGACACAAAGTCTGGTAATTGCCTTGTTTTTCTTCTAAAATACATGTTTTTTTTTATTTTAGATATTTGAGCTTGTTCTTTAGTGGAGAGGAGGGTCTGGGCTTATGAGACAGATGACAGAAATAGCCTTAGAAAAAGTAGAAGGGGTCTCTTTAAATGAGACTGTGGGGAAGGGGGGAAGGAGAAGTAGATGTGAGTAATTTGTAGGAAAGATAAGAGGTTGGCAAAGGGCACTGAAGTCAACAATGTAAAGTCTTCCCCTCCTTCATCCTCTTCCTTTCTCCTCCTATTCTAGGTTTCCTGCTGATCCTGAGTTCACACCAAAGTGATCTCATAGGAAAGTCAAATGCACATTAACTGTCCTAGTCTTTTTAATCTGAGCAGGTTTTATCCTGTCAGTGCAGCTTACCAGGTAAAGCTAGGCTTCTGGCAGGCTCACCTCACAGCATAACCATCCATGATGTTGACATATGCACAGGGTTTTTAGCCAGATTTGTATTCTGAGACAGTCGACCAGCTTGTGCACTGCCATCAACTAGATATGGTTGTGGTATCATGAGTGACTTAAAAGAGACCTCAAAAATCATCTACTCTAATTCAATCATTTTATAAATAGGGAAACTGAGATTTGGAGAGGTGAAGTGACTTGTCCAGAGTCACGTATTTTGTGTCAAAACAAGGGATAGAACACAAGCTTCTCAACTCTGGTTTCAATGTTGTTATTTTTTAAGTATAGTAATTTCTCCCACTTACTTCTTAATCTCCTGCCTCCAAAAACAAATATTATACCAAAAGACCTGCCTCTGAGTTAGACCAACAAGCCAGTGTCCTAATCTAACCCAAGCTCCATTGTACGTGTAGCCATCCTAGCTATAGCCACCATAGCATAAAACCTTTCATAATTGGGTAATCAGCATATAGGCTCCAAAGCAATTCTTATCTAACACAGATCTTTATACACTTTAATGTTTTTTTAATCAAATATCATAAGTAATTGCTACCACTTTGTAGGTATGGAGTTCTTCTCTGTTCCTAGGGGTAAAAAATCAGAGCACTGGTCTTGGAGTCAGAAACCAGAAATCGCCTTGGACAAATCACGTACAATTCTTTGAATGCCACTGTAGAGTGAGAACATTTTATTTACAATGTTATACATATATCAAAATGCCACTGATGCTTAGAGAAAGGAAAAAAATAAGCCTACTAGGGTCAATTGGGGAAGGTTTCTCAGGGAAAGTGACATTTGAGGTGGGTCTTAAAACATGAGTAGTGCTCACCAGGTAAGAAGGGAAAGAAAAGAGTCTGGCTTGGTCTAACCATGCAACATCTATTATCTTGGCTAGGTGATTATAATGCCCTCTATCACAGAGATAAAAAGCAGCTATCAGAGGTCTTTCAGGACCTCTATTTGAATCACCAGAAACTTTAAAGTGCCATACCTCTGTCTTGTCATCGTTCTTAAATGGATAAAAGTCTTGACTTAAATAATATGCATATACCTCCCGAGTAAACCCTTGGCCCTTTGTTCCTTTTGAATTTTCTGCTTCAGTAAATGGCAGCACTGCACAGCTCACTATCCAATCTGTAAACTTGAGTGGGCTATCATAGACTTTACTCTCTCCCTCACCTACAACATCCAACTGGTAATCAAATCATAATAATTTTACTTTTGACTATATTCATTATTTTTTTTTCTTCATTTCTATATCCTCCCCATTTCCGGCATTATCACTTCTCCTTTAGAGTCCTGAACAAGGCTCCTAACTGCTGTTCCAGTCTCCAGCTTGGTTTTACTCCAATCCATCCTGTACCCTGAAATCAGATTTTATTTTTCTAAAATAGAAATATAATCACATCATCCCCTCTCTTAACCCCTCTCAAAGGATCCTAATTTCTAAGACAATACGTAACTCTAGCATGGCATTCAAAGTCCTCTATTCTAATCCATGGCATTCTAGGACTCTATCGGCCTCTTTGGTTTTATCCCCAAATAACCACATTGATCTCCTTTCAGGCCCCTATTGGTGTCATGCTTTTGTAAGGAATAGTTGCTGCTAATCCTTCTTGAGAGATTTCTATATTCAAGGATCTGTATTAATTAATATATTCCTTCTTATAACCCTATATGGTCAGTTACTGTTTGACCCACAGTTGAAAGACAGGGAAACTGAGGTATAAATAGGTTAAATAAACTGATGAAGGTTGCACAGCTAGTAAGGGAAAAAGTGGGATTTGCATTTTATCAAGTACCTTCAGAGTCCATACTCTTAACCACTGTCTCTTCTTCTGGAAGGCCCTTCTTTCTTCACTTAGTTTACCTTATACTTACTCCTCATCTACTTGATCTAGCTTTTACTTCCAGCATGACTATGAAAAATCTCTCACAAACTATATCAATGATGAAATCCAAAGGAACATTTTCAATTTTCTTATGTGATCTCTCAAAGGTCTCTCAAAGGCATTTGGTCATTGGTTACTCTGTAGGTACTGAAACATTTCCTTACTTGGTTCAGGTGATGATATCCTTTTGGTCCTTATGCTTTATCTCTGGAAGTTCTTTCTCAGTCTCTCTTGTTCATCCTTCTCCATCCACCCTTCATATTGATGTGATTGAAAGTCAGTCCTAGTTTCTCCATTCTTCTCTCCCCATGCTTTTCCCTCTGAGGGATTCAATTCCCATCTAAGTGTTGATACCTTTTAAATTTGTATCTCCAACCTAGACCTCTCCTTTGTGCCACAGATCCTTACAATCAGTGCCCCTTTTACATCACTTGAATGCCTCTAAACTCAACATATCCAAATGAAATTTGCATTTTTCCTCCCAAATATTGCCCTTTGTGTGCCGGGGTACCACCTCCCATCTAGTCAGCCAATCTAGAAACTGTTAGAGCTTGTTGACCAAAGACCACCAGGAACAGCCCTTTAATCCAAGTTAGATTTGTTAGCTTATGCAGGACGGGAGGAGAATGCACTCCAGAAGAATGATAGATTGTTGCAGAAGCTTCCTATAAGATTTGAACTTGTATTGGATAATCATAGGGTGGAATTAAATGGGGGGGGCAGTTCTGGATTGGTTGCTATTAAGAAATTGGGGCAAGTAAATGATTGGTGTTGATTTTTATCCAGGAGGCAGGAGGATAAAATGTGTCTAGAGTTACTGCTAAAGAAGTAGCAATCTCTCATTTTAGTCAGGAAGATGTTTAGAATGGCCTTGTCTGTCTTGTTCCAGATGTTATTGAGTGGCCCTGTAAGAATATTGTCTATAACTGCTATTGGTTTTGACTGTAGTATATTCAACTTTTAATTGGGTAATTTTTGGAAAAGTGGTTTTAATTTTCAACTTTAATTTTCCAATGTAAAAAAATAAATGAATACCTATCATTACTTTAGCCAGGAAATTCAAAGTCAAATTATGTGTGATTCTAGCTGTACATATATTTTCCTCATTTTCATGAGTAACATTTCAGATTTATGTCTAAGAAATGCCAAATATTATTCTACTCATTTGCAAAAACAGTTCCATTTGATTGGCAGGTTATGAGAGCGTCCCCTTAGGACCTACCCATTTAGAGATAGAACAATTAAAACATCATCAGTTGCTTGAAGTCTGTAGTGTTACATTTCCACTATAACTTGCTTTTCTCAAGAGGAAACTGAAAAAGTGGAAGGAACCCTACCACTCAAATGAGATGCTCAAATAATAAAGGGATAAAGTAAGCATCTGTAATGGTTAAGTGGATAGACATTGGAATCAGATGCCTGGATTTTGGATCTTGACTTAACCATTTAATAATTTTCTCTACCTATTCCCACTTAGAACAGATTGCTCAACTTCTCTACATCTCAATTTCTGTGTCAGTTAATTGGAAGAAATAAGATAATTCCTTCCTTTAGGATTCTTGTGAGGATTAAATAAGTTAATAAATATTAAGTACTTAGAACAGTATCTAGCACAGAGTAGGTACACTATAAATATTTGGCTATTTAATTATAAATATTATAATCCATCATGTCATATGGAATTTTAGAAACATTTTAAAAATTGAGTAGCTGCCAAGGATGCTCTGAATGACTAGTATGTACATATAAAAGAAATATAAAGTTGTCACCTCTAAAATTTTTTTAATAGTTCTGGCTACTCAAGAAGACTTCTTTAGAGAGAATAGCTCAGATGCCAGCACACTTCAGAATAGTGAGTCTGAGATTATGTTAACATATTAGAATCTTCCATGGAGACTGGGATGGTGAAACAGTAACTTGAATTAAACTTTCAAAACTGTCAAAGAAATTGATGATACATCTCTGCATGTCAGGGAGGAGATTTTGCAACACCATTGGAGTAAATAAAGAGGCCAATAAAAATGGAACTTCTGGGGGGATTCCATGAAATCTAAAAGTGAAGTGTCTCCATTCTTCTCTTCCTGACAAGCTGGCCATTTTGACAATTTAATTACTGACTAATACATGTAAAGGAGGAAATTTTTGTTTGTTTGACATCTGTTAAATTGGGCTTCTGTATGTGTTCATATTTTCACTTAAACTATTTACTTTTAGCATTTACTAAATTAGAAGGTTTTTTTGGCAGAGATAATGGTATACAATACAGATTAAATTATAGGCTATTTTGTTTAATCACTGGGGTGCATAGAAAATACTATGTATATATTTGATGACTGGTCATTTGTGCATTTATTTTGGTATATTTTTATTAAGTTTACTGACACATTTCTGCAGAAGACTTTAGTTATTTGAATTATTTTTGTCAAGTCATAGGTAGATTGTTTGCTAATGTTTCCTGTATTTTACATACTTATATCCAGATAGGAGAATATTCAATATTTGCAGTTCATTGCCCAGAAACTGACTGTGATTCTGTGTTTAAAAACCCATGATTTTCCAATCTGTCAGCTTTTACGAGAAAACAACTAAATTCAAGTTTCCCATACATTTGTTTAAAACTGGGAAATTTGGCCTGGAAGTTTCCAAGGGGCTGGAGAAAAGTAGAGTTTCAAAATATAAAGTATCAAATACATTTATTAAAATTATCAGCTGTTCGCAATCTGAGACTATATACTTAGAGAGTAAATAATTACAGAAAAAAAAAAGCTTTATGCTCAAAGGCATTCACAGAGAGATGTTTGAGGTAAGATGTCTGAAGCAACCTAAGGATCTAACAACAAAAGAGAGGTAAACAGTATATCTCATTATGACAGACTTTTATAAAGTCAATAAAAATGATCATCATGAAGGCAGTGCAGAAACATGGAGAAATATTTATTATATAACATTAATTAAAAGAGGCTGAATTTAAAACAGTATGCTCACTGTAAGGCAAATATAAACAATGAATACATTTGGTTCAAGTTATCCAGTTGGTCGTGGGAATATGAGTAATTATGTTTTTTTCATTTTTAAAAATAAAAACAGAAAAAATAAAGTTTTAAATGGCATGACCATATTATTCAAAAGCTGATTTCCTTGCACATTTTTCATAGATTTATAAAAATGACAGCTTGTATTTAAGGCAATTTGAGCTCTATCCCAGGAACCTGATTGTGTTTGCCTCAACAGACACATTGTATCTTGATTTTCTTAATAAATTCTGTACAATCTCCAGTGCCAACTGGTTTGCTATCTTTATTAACATGAAAATATCCTAAGGGCAGAAAGAAAGCATAATTAGAAATAAACAGGAAAAGCACAGCATATGGTGTGGAGAGGTCATCAAAAAGATATGAAGGCCTTTTGAAAAGTTATATATTTTTAATTTCCACCACTTTCTTAGAAGTCAGGTTTTTATGGTAAATATATAGATAATACAGGATATTGTCACATTTTTGAGTTTTACTTTAAAAATGAATGTTTCACCTTACAATTAAAGGACATAGTTATAATCGACTATGAGGAATGTAGTAAAACATACTTCAAAATCAAAATTTATTAACAAACCATCTTGGAGTTAAGCCTGTTGAAGGATGTCAGCTAAAGGTTGAGGGGTTTAATCTTTTTAAAGACAGACCTCTTGAGCATGAATCAAGATGTGGGTCCATTTAGGGCAAGGCTGTAGGTGCTTTGGGGATCTGTGTGATTCAACCTTGGAATGCAGTAGACCCTACAGAGCCTGGCAGGGTCTCCTGTGTTCTTAGGCATAAAACAATCTCAGAGGAACCACTTCAAGCACTTGGGGATCTAGGTAAGCCCTTGGGGGATCTTCTAAAAATGCTAATTCTAACTGATTATGTCTGGCGTAGGGCCCAAGAATCTGCAATTGTTACAAGCCTCCAAGTTGTGTTGATGTTGCCAGTTCCTACACAGCACTTTTTTAAACAATTAATCTCTATTTAGGTATAGGTGTACCATAAAATTTGCCATTTTAATCATTTTTAAGTGTACAATTCAGTGGCATTAATTAATGTTGTGTTACCATCACCTCCATCCATCAGCAAAACTTTTTAATCTTTCCAAACAGAAATTCTGGACCCATTAAGCAATAACTCCGCATTTCCCCTCCCCCAGTGCTGGATAACCTCCAATCTACTTTCTGCTTGGATTGTATTTTTGAGTAGCAAGACTAACTAAGCTCATTTTACTGAGGAAGGAAGTGGTATAGGGAGTTCCCTGCTAAGTCTTTTTTCCCATATTATTTCTATAACTGGAAACTAAGCTTTGAACAGGGAAGCATGCCATTGGTGTGGATATCAATGAAAAGTGACATGCTGTATATTGGAAAATTTCTTACAATTTTACTTATCACTCTAATGTTCAGAAATATCAGTATTGATGACCAAGAAATATACCCTATAACTTTAACATAGAAGACTTAGGCATTGATATGCCCACCAGCTTTTTGGAATACTATTGCCTTAATATAACAATGTTTGGGCATCTTTTAGCCAGCTGTTTTTGAAAATATACTTTGGTATTTTCAGATTTCATTTATAAATAAATCTCTTTATGAATCCTCTGTGATTCTTTTGGTGGCCTTTCCATTTATGATATGTAAAATGCCAAAGGATTTAGTATTTAATATTTAGCAATTACGTTAAGGTTTATTTTCATTAATTATCATAAGATTTATTTTAAAATTAAAGTTAGTAACTTACCTAGGAACCTTGGTTTCCACCGACCTTCTAAATGCATATATAATTCCACAAGGCAACTACGATCACCAATGGCTCAGTAAGATGGCTTTATTTACATGACTAAACAAAACTCCAGGAGATTTAGTTCGAATTTTCATTAAAAAAGTTAAGGAGATTTTGGTTGAATTTATCCTTATTTCATTAATCTTAAAGGTAGAAGCTGTGCTATTCACAGCAACAATTTTAATGAAATCCTTTCTCCTCCAAGCACATTATCAATAATCTCATTAAGAAAACTGGATGTTACAATGGAACTAAAATAAAATATGAAACATAATTTAGAAGGATTTGAAACCTTTTTATCCTCAAGATATACAACAGTATTTGTTATTGTGAGAAAACTTATCCAAGAAAATAACTTACCTTGAGAAAACTTTCAGGTCTTATACTCTAACCATTGACCCTCAAAACCTTTTAAATCATTTTTTAGTACAGTATAACCTGCTTTTATGGAATGGCTTCTAGAACTTCCTAAACTTAGTGAAAGCTGGTAATGTGAATTCAAATGTACACTATTAAAGGTATTGTTTGCATACATAGAAAGATAAGTTCAACATTATATACATAAAAAGTGAACCCTCCTTTGCCTTCAATATTTTTTAGTTCTGTCCTTTTAGTGCAAAAAGCACTAATACTTTATCTTCCCTTATGATTTAAAAATGTATCCCTAATGCCTTTATTCCCAAGTTTATCTGAACAAGTCACACTGTCTACCAAAAGAACAAATATTCTGAAACCACCAGAACACTAGAAATGTAGTTTGTTATACTCAAATGGTATCTGGAGTTGTTTTATTTTTCCCTTGAAACATGTTTTTTGAGCATACTTTACTTGATGGAAAATCACCACCCAGATCAAGTCTTTTTCTTAAAAAAGTTGCAGTAATATTAGAAGACTGTGGATTCTTTTCCAAAAGGGCAGCTAACGCAGAATATGTGTGCATTTAGTCCAACATGATTAGCTGATGCACACCAAATCACATGTGGACCAACTGGAAACATGGTGACTTTTAGGTTACAATTTACATAACCACACAATTTTTCCCTAAAATTTGTATTTAATTATAACTGCCTTAGTACAGCTTAAAAGCTTTCCCTTCCGTGAGACTTGATACATGCTTTTTTATTCTGTGCTGAAACGTGTTAACTCTCTTATGCTGAATTGTGCACTGGAAAATTCTAATAAAAACAGTAAAATTTAAAGAAAGGTTATCCACTGACAGAACATCTGCAAACTTAATGAGGCAATACATTGAGATAAATATATCAACTAATAAATTCCCATACATGCAGCCAGTAGCATCACTGGCCAAATGTAAATCATCTGGGGAGGTTTGGGGAGCATCAGTTCCTTTGGTCACAGGTTAACCAGAGCACATATTTTATACAGCAGAATAAATGCTAAACAGTCCTCTATGAAAATAAGCCATTCTACTGAATATATACAAAAACAATCAAAAAGAAAGTATAATTACTCCAGAGAATGTGACAGATGCGAACAGTTCTAGGACACAGTACATGATAAAGGATTATGTGTTTATGTAAAGACTTTCTTTTTCTCCTCCTACATGTCATTATCTAAGTCTAAACTCTTCCATATCCTATCAGATGGGTTTCAATGACTATATTATAAGGTCTGGAAGATCAGGAACTATCATGGCTTTAAAAATCTTTCCCCAACCTTCAGTGTCTAGTGGAGTCTTAGTTATGTAGTAGCTAATGAAAAGATAATTGTTATCAATTATATGCAACACCCACAAAGTACTTTTATTGAGATGTAAGGAATTAATGTAGGGATTAATCTACATTATATAACAATGTAGGGATTC
This sequence comes from Myrmecophaga tridactyla, assembly GCA_004026745.1. Lineage (NCBI taxonomy): Eukaryota > Metazoa > Chordata > Mammalia > Pilosa > Myrmecophagidae > Myrmecophaga > Myrmecophaga tridactyla. Next base: position 31,780 of record PVIY010002762.1, on the reverse strand, counting down.
ATTTTAACAGATATATAATTATTTTCTTTTTCTTCCTGAGGCAGTTTTGCATTTCTTTGAGAAATATATCCATTTCATTCAAATTTATTGGCATTAAGTTGTTCATAATTTATTAGTTTTCTACTTTTTGAAGGAACTAGAGTAATGTTTCCTTTTCTGATCTTGATAATAGTTATTTGAAAGATCATTTTTTCTTTCTTTTTAAATGATCAGTCTTGCTAGAATTGCATAATTTTATTAGCATTATCCAAGAACCAATTTTTGCATATGATAATCATCAATGTGTGTTTGTTATTTCTCGTCCTGACTACTAACCTTTTGATTTTCAATCTACTTTCGTTTCTAATGGATATTTTCAAAGCTATGTTTTTTCCTAATAATGTGGTTTTAACTCACACACAGGTTTTGATGTGTAATATTTTCATTATTATTCAATTTACAATATTTTCTGACTTCCACTGTGATTTCTTCTTTGACCCGTTATTTAGATATTTAATTCTTAAATTCAAAATATGTGGAGATTTTCTACTTATCATTAAAACAACTTTTTTTTTAGCTAAAATACATGAGGTCAGACTATACTCTTTATTTCAATCCTTTGAATTTTGTTGAAATTTGCTTTAAAAGCCCAACACATGGTCAATCTTGCAAAAGATCCATATGGGCTTGAAAAGATTATGTACTCTGCAGGGGCTGGGTATAAATAGTTTAACTTATATTATTGTTTAAATCTACTTTTACCAATTTTGTTCTTAGCTTTTATCATCAGATACTATGTGATCATGAAAAGTTTCCTATCCTGGTTGTATATTTATCTATTTTTCCTGGTAATTATGTTAAGGAAAGTTTGATCATTATGAAGAGTTCCTCTTTATCTTAAAGAATACTTTTGCATGATAGTAATTAAAAAATAATTCATGTCTATTTTGCCTGATATTGATACAGTTATACTAACCTTATTTTGATGAGTTTTGGCAAATACATCTTTTTCCTTCCTATTACTTTCCAACACTTTATATTTTAGATGTATCTCTTCTGAAAAGCATTTATTGGATTTTATTTTTCTAATAAGCCAATCTTCATTTTTTAATTGAAGCATTTAATCCATTTAAATATAATGGAATTACTAATATTTCTGGATTTAAGTTGACTAACCTATTATTTGCTTTTTATATGTCCTACCTGTTCTCTATTTCTTTTTCTCTCTTTTATGCCTTTTTTGAGAGAAAGAGAATCAGTATCACCCTTAGACTTTGGAAATCAGGGTTCCTGTTCTGGGTCCTGCAACTCAGGAGTCCCCATTTCTCAAAGTACCCTGCCATCTGTAGTGTTTTTAAAGTCCCTCTCTGGTACCAGGGACCATGTGTGCTGATCGTACTCTCCAGATAGGGCAGCCCAAGACCAGGCATGTAGTTGAGCCCACACATGGTGTAGATGATAGAAGAACAGCCCAAAGGGGAGGGTCACTCTCCTACCATCAATTTCATATGTGGTCTCAACCAGATGTCACAAAGAATTATGAGGCTCATTCCTATAAGGTCTACTTGGGGCCCATGGCTGGGCCATAATTCCAGGAGGGCAACCAAGTAGGCAGATTGCTCTTGCTGGCTGGTTCTATATATTTTCCCAGGAGGCACTGAAAGATTGGGCCTCCAGGATGGTGCTGACAGGCTAATTTTGGGTGAGTCACATTGTTTATATAGACAGGAGTCCTGCAAACATACTTACCCAAGATTCTGCCTACTCTAGGTGTGGCAGTGGTAAAGACCTTCTTAGAACACTTCAACTCCATTTACTACCTTCTCCTGTGTGCTCCTGGTAGTTGATTATTTTAATTCTATATATCTTTTAACATATACATTACTGTTTTTTAAAACATTTTTTTTGTGAAAGATAACATGTATACAATTAATTAAATTCATTAATTAAAATACATTAATCCATGTAAAATTCTTGGAACAGTATTTAAGCAAAAGTCAATGTTTTCTAATATATGAACACAGACATCCATCAGATGCTACATTATTTATTGAGAAATCTTCACACACATACACTCCATACATGGTACACAATCAATGGCTCATATTATCATCACATAGCTGTATATTCATCACCATGATCATTTTTAGAATATTTGCATCGCCCTAGAAAAAGAAATAAAAAAGGAAAAAGATAAAACTCACAAATCCTATGCCCCATACCCCTCCTTCTCCTTGACGACCAATATTTTCCCCATTTTTTACCCCTTATCACCCTCCCATTATTTATTTATTTATTTATTTATTTATTTATTTATTTATTTATTTATTTATTTATTTATTTATTTATTTATTTATTTTATTTATTATCCTTATTTTTTCACTCATCTGTCCATACCATGGATAAAAGGAGCATCAGACAAAAGGTTTTCACAATCACACAGTCACATTGTATAACCGATATAATTATATAATTGCTTTCAGGAATTAAGGCTACTAAGATGACAGTATAGTGATGTATGGAATTTAATTCATCCTCCAGAATAGCTAGTAAATAGCCATGAATAGTACAGAACAACTGCTGGGGAAAAATCAGTGACTGGACACACAGCATACACAAGTTTGGAATGGGTGAAATGGCTGAGAACCCACACAGAACGATAAGTCCCCCAAGCCTCAAAGGCCAGCACTCCTCCCCCATAAGCACACCAGGCTGAGTCCCAGTGGGGAAAGAAAACTTTAGTAGCAAGGGCTTAGTTCACTCAAACTCCAATTGTAGACTTAATTAACAAATTATGACTGCTGAAAACAGACCCCCAGCACAGATAAATCTGGATTAAGCACTAAAGGAACTAGGAGATTTCGTCCCAGCAGAGAGAGGGTAGGCTGATGGTAAACAAAGAGGCTTTCTGAGTTGGACAACACAAAATACTGGAAAAGGACTGGGTCCCAAGAAAAGTGGGCCTATAGAGCCTGGAGATACATACCCCACTCGGGGTCTGGCTCTGAAAAGCTTTTTTTTTTTTTTTTTTTTACTTCTACACAGCTCCTTAGATACAACTGCAAGCATTCCCAGGTTTCAGCACTACCCCAGGCAAGGATGGAACTAAGGATGTCTGAGAGACAAAGTAAATAGTCAGGTGAAAGGGAATAATTCCCTAAAGGGCATATTTTCCCCAAGACAAGTGGGCAGGACCCAACTCAAGCGAAATCCCTCCTTGACGGAATTCAAGTCCCAGTGGCTGGAAAACAGAAGCAACCAAAGCCCACCTACTACCTCACCTCTGTCTCAACCACACTACTGGTAGGGAGACTGCTGAAATTAAAGGCACTGCATCACTTTAAGCTGGTGGGAAGCTACAGACAGAGATGTGCCATGTGCCAGGCAGATTAGGAAATGTAGAGTCTAGAGGTATCATAGGAAAGTTTGACAACCTGCTGGGTCTCACCTTCAGGGAAAACTGATGCTGAATTCTCTTTCCTTCTGAGTCATGGGCCTGACTGCTCTGGGAAAATCTGACTGGGGTTTACAATACCCAAAGAGACTCACCTCAAAAAAAGGCTCCATATAAGCAGTGCAAGAAACAGAAAAACAAGAACTGAAAAATTCTGATCAGTTAAACAGAAACCATGCTAGAGGTCTAGAATAAGTTGAACTGAATGTCAAAGAACAGATAGAGAACAAAGCCATCCAGCAAGAAAACCCTTGGAAAAAGAGTGAAAACATCATCCAGAATAAACTAATTAAGGAAATCAAATGCCTAGATGCCAGCTGTTATAGTTTGCTAGCTGCTGGAATGCAACACAGCAGAGATAGATTGGTTTTTAATAAAAGGGGATTTATTTCAGTAGTTCTTCAGAGGAATGGCAGCTAACTTTCAACTGAGGTTCTTTCTTACATAGGAAGGCAAAGGGTGATCTCTGCTGGCCTTCTCTCCAGGCCTCTGGGTTCCAACAACTTTGCCTGGGTGATTTCTTTCTGCATCTCCAAAGGCCTGGGCTCAGTTGTGAGTTCTGAGATGAGGTATGCTGAGCAGCTTGTGCTGTGCTACTTTGAGTCTCTCATTGAAGCACCAGTCAATTAAATCAAACACCATTCATTGCAGCAGGCACACCTCCTAGCCAACTGCAGACATAATCAGCAACAGATGAGGTTCACATGCCATTGGCTCATGTCTACAGCAATAGAACTAGGCACCTTCACCTAGCCAAGTTGATACCTGAATCTAAATACCACACCAGCCAAAAATAATAAGTCATGCTAGGAAAATAGAAGATATGGCCCAGTCAAAGGAACAAACTAACACTTCAAATGAGATACAGGAGTTGAAACAACTAATTCAGGATATTCGAACAGACATGCAAGATCTAGAAAAAATCAAATCAGTGAGTTATGGGAGGGTATGTTTGACATTGGGCAAACATAAAGGAGAACCTGAAAGTTTGAAAAAAAATTTCAGAACTTATGGGAATGAAAGGCACAATAGAAGAGATGAAAAAAACAATGGAAACCTACAACAATAGATTTGAAGAGGCACAAGAAAGGACTAGTGAGCTAGAGGGCTGGACATCTAAAATCCAACATACAAAAGAATATAGGGAAAAAATGGAAAAATATGAACAGGGTCTCAGGGAATTGAATGACAACACGAAGCACATGAATATATGTATTGCGGGTATTCCAGAAGGAGAAGGGAAAAGGAGAAGAAAGACTAATGGAGGAAATAATCACTGAAAATTTCCCATCTCTTATGAAAGACATAAAATTACACATCCAAGAAGTGCAGCATACCCCAAACAGAATAGATCCAAACAGAGATACACCAAGACACTTACTAGTCAGAGTGTCACATGCCAAAGACAAAGAGAGAATTCTGAAAGCAGTAAGAGAAAAGAAATCCATCAATACAAAGGAAACATGATAAGAATATGTGTGGATTTCTCAGCAGAAACCATGAAGGCAAGAAGGTAGTGTATGATATATAAAAGATCCTGAAAGAGAAAAACTCCCAACCATGAATTCTATATCCAGAAAAACTGCCCTTCAGAAATGAGGGGGAAATTAAAATATCTTCAGACAAAAAATCACTGAGAGAATTTGAGACTAAGAGACAAGCTATACAAGATATACTAAAGAGAGCATCACAGGCAGAAAGGAAAAGCCAAAAGAGAGGGGTCTGTAGAAGAGTGTAGAAATGAAGACAATCAGTAAAGGCAGAAAGAGCAAAAAAATTAGATATGACATATAAAATCCAAAGGACAAAATGTCAGAAGTACTGCCTTTACAGTAATAATATTAAATATTAATGGATTAAACGCCCCAATCAAAAGTCATAGATGGATAGAATGGATTAAAAAACAGGACCCATCTATATGCTGCCTACAGGAGACTCAGTTTAGACCTAAGGACAAAAATAGTTTGAAAGTGAAAAAAAAGGTTGCGAAAAGATATTTCACATAAACAATAACAAAAAAAAAGAGCAGGAATAGCCATACTGATATCCAATAAATTAGACTTCAAATGTAAAACAATTAAAAGAGACAAAGAAGGACACTATATATTAATAAAAGGAACAAGTGATCAAGAAGACAGCAATCATAAATATTTATGCACCATGCCAGAGTGCTCCAAAACACATGAGGCAGACACTGACAACACTGAAGGGAGAAGTGGACATCTGTACCATAATAGTTGGAGACTTCAATGTCTAGGCAGAGGATCAATAAGGAAACAGAGATCTTGGATAGTATGATAACCTAGACTTGACAGACATTTATAGAGCACTACACCTCACAACAGCAGGATACACATTTTCCTCAAGGGCTCATGGATTTTTCAAAGATAGAACATATGCTGGGTCACAAAGTAAGTCTCAATAAATTTAAAAGGATTGAAATTATACAAAACACTTTCTCGAATGAAGTTGGAAGTCAATAACAGGCAGAGGAATGGAAAATTCACAAATATATGGAGGCTAAACAACACAATCTTAAACAACCAGTGGGTCAAAGAAGAATTTACAAGAACAATCAATAAATATCTCGAGGCAAATGAAAACGAAAACACAACATATAAAAATTTATTGGAAGCAGTAAAGGCAGTGCTGAGAAGGAAATTTGTTGCCTTAAATGCCTATATTAAAAAAGAAGAAAGAGCAAAAATGGAGAGATTAAATGTTCACTTGGAAGAACTAGAGATAGAACAGCAAACTAACCCTAAAGCAGACAAAAGGTAAGAAAAAGCAGAGAGTAGAAATAAATGAAATTTAGAATATGAAAACGATCGAGAAAATCAATAAAACCAGAAATTGGTTCTTTGAGAAAATCAATAAAATCGATGGACCCTTAGCTAGGCTGACAATAAAAAAATAAAATAAAAGGAGAGGAGGTAATGAGAGGATACTATAAGCAATTATATGTTAATAAACTAGACAATGTAGATGAAATGAACCACTTCCTAGAAAGGCACGAACAACAAACATTGACTTGAGAAGAAATAGATGACCTCAACAAACCAATCATAAGTTAAGAGATTGAATTAGTCATAAAGAAGCTTCCAGCAAAGAAATATCTAGGACCAAATGGTTTCACAGGTGAATTCTACCAAGCATTCAAGAAAAAATTAGTACCAATCCTGCTTAAATTCTTTTTTTTTTTTTTTTTTACAAAGAACCTAAGTGATGGATTTATTAAAGCTTTGCACATTCAATTTCGTTGTGACACTTAGGTTTAATAAACAAGTTTATTTGTAAATTTAGTCAACACACATAATTGACCTATAAACTTCAATACAAGAAGATAAATTTTAAAACCACTTTGAAGGCCATTTCTATAAAAGTAATTTTCCCAGGATGGTAT
>PVIY010002762.1:0-24844 GCA_004026745.1 Myrmecophaga tridactyla | reverse complement strand
TTTCAATAAGCTGGAGCTGTTTGCCCTTCTCCCACAGCAAGTTTGCTCTAAGGGTTACTATAATACAAACAACACAAGGAAAAGAACTTTGGTACTGTTTCCTCTTGGTAGAGGTAAAAAACTCAACCTAATTATGAGACCAACCACGACACAATGAAAAGCTTTTTTTCATTGAAAAGCTAACTAGTTCAGATTTTTAGTAACAGATGATGCTGGTGTGAAAAACTTGTATATTCTAAAGTCCTTATAAATACATCCCCCATTAGTGTCTGCATTATCAGCAAGAGGGTTAGTTAACATGTGGTAGAATGAAGAATTTTGCAAGGTATAATGTGCCATAGGATTTCCTACTATGAAATCAAGTGCAGTCCAGTTAGGAGAAAACCAACTGGACCCTAAAATTACCTACATCTTAATAACAGGACTCCCCACCACATGTGAATGTAAAACATTTAATTTTAAAATGCTGACAACTACAATATAGAAAACAGTTATTATAAATGCACTTAGTGTACTCTGTAGTAGCCAGGTTTACTCTTTTTTTTTAAAGAAAACTGTAAGTTACACTATGGTTAAGACTTGTATCTTCGCCTTTGAAAAAGCCCACACTCTATCACAGTAATGTATGGTCAGACCTAACAGGCCCAATTGTTAAACACTTGGATCAATTCATAACCAGTTTTATTGCAAAAGGACCCTGTACACATTTAGTACCTTAACAGCTACCCAAGTCATGCATCATGAGAAGCAAGAAACATCACACACCCCTTCTGTATATTAGCAATTTGTCACTCCTGAGCAAGAGCTCACACATCACTGAGGTCTGTGGACAGTCACTGTGCATTCATCTTGAGTGAAAGATGGAATGACTTAAGTACAAATGCAAAATATTATAAATAATTTCTTACAAAAAAAGTCAAAAATTAAACCAAAGTACTTTACAGAATTTACATCAAAACCCTATATAAACTGCTTTCCCTTAAGCTCTCTCTCCCCGTATCGGGTGAGCCAACTGGATGTCTTTGGGCATGATGGAGACTCTCTCGGTGTGGATGGCACACAGACTGGTATCTCCAAATAAATCCAACAGCCTCCTGAAGTGTGCCAGTGGCCATGCTCTGAAACCTCAAGACAGTTTTGAAATCATGGGTGATCTCCCTCACCAAACCCTGGAAAGGCAGCTTGTAGATCAGAAGCTCAGTTAATTTCTGGTAACAATGAATCTGTCAAAGTGCAACACTTCTGGGCCTGTAATGATGTTTCTTTAATACCCTGGTAGAGGGGGCACTTTTCTTGGCAGCCTTGGTGGCCAGCTGTTTGAGGGGGGCTTTCCCACAGTGGATTTATGAACAATCTGCTTGGATACGGCCATTTTCCTCTACCCAAGGCCAAGGTCTGAGACCAATTCTTTCACCAATGTGTGCTTCAGCTACTCCAACAAAGAACCACAGCCAACAAACAAAGCTAATCCAATGATTCACCAAACTGATCTGCGCCTCTGCTCGAACTCTTCAAAAAATTGAAGAGGATAAATGCTACATAACTCATTCTATGAGACCAGCATTATCCTAATACCAAATCCAGATAAAGGTACTACAAGAAAGGAAAATTAGACTATTCTCTTTAATGAATATAGATGCCAAAATTCTTCAGAAAATACTCACAAATTGAATCCAGCAGCATTAAAAGAATTATACACTATGGCCAAGTGGGATTTATTCCAGGTATGCAAGGATGGCTCAACACCAAGAAAATCAATTAATGTAATATACCATATCAATAAGTCAAAGCAGAAGAACCATATGAACATCTTGATTGGTGCAGAAGACATTTGACAAAATTCAACATCCTGTCTTGATGAAAATACTTTAAAGCATAGGAATAGAAGGGAACTTCCTCAACATGATAAAGGGAATAAATGAAAAACCCACAGCTAACATCATCATCAATGGGAAAGATTGAAAGCTTTCCCTCTAAGATTGGGAACAAAACAAGGTTGCTCACTGTAACCACTGTTATTTAACATTGTGCTGGAAGTTTTAGCCAGAGCAATTTAACAAGAAAAAGACTAAAAAGCATCCAAATTGGAAAGGAAGAAGTAAAACTCTCACTATTTGCAGATAACATTATATGTCGAAAATCCTGAAAAATCCACAGCAAAACTACTAAAGCTAATAAATGAGTGTAGCAAAGTGGCAGAGTAAAAGATCAACACCCCATAATCAGTAGTGTTTCTATTCACTAGTGACGAGCCATCTGAGGAGGAAATCAAGAAAAAAAATTCCATTTACAATTGCAACCAAAAGAATAAAATATTTAGGAATAAATACAAAACATCTATACACAGAAAACTACAAAAAACTCCTAAAAGAGATCACAGAAGACCTAAATAAATGAAAGGGTATACTGTGTTCATGGATTGGAAGAGTAAATATAGTTAAAATGTCATTTCTACTCAAGTTGATTTATAGATTTGATGCAACAAGAATTAAAATCCCAACAACTTACTTTGCAAAAATACAAAAAACAATAACCAAATTTATTTGGAAGAGAAGGTGCCCCAAATAGACAAAAATATCTTGAGAAAGAAAAATGAAGTGGGAAGTCTCACACTACCTGACTTTAAAGCATACTACAAAGCTACAATGGTCAAAACAGCATGGTACTGGTGTAAAGATGTATATACATAACAACGGAACTGAATTGAGTGCTTAAAAATAGACCCTCTCATATGCACAACTGATCTTTGATAAGGCAGTCAAGCCAAACCACCTGGGACAGAGCAGCCTCTTCAATAAGTGGTATTTGGAGAACTTGATATCCATATGCAAAAGAATGAAAGAGGATCCATATCTCACACCCTATACAAAAATTAGCTTAAAATGATGAAAGACCTAAACATTAGAGCTAAGATGATAAAACTTTTAGAAGAAAATGTGGGGAAATATCTTATATATTTTGTAACAGGAGGTGGTTTTTCGAGACCTTACACCCAAAGCGCAAGCATTGAAAAAAATTAAATAGACGCTCCTCAAAATTAAACAGTTTTGTGCATCAAATAACTTTTTCAGGAAAAGTAAAAAGGCAGCCTATTCAATGGGAAACAATATTTGGAAACCACATATCAGATAAGGGCTTAGTATCCAGAATATATAAAGAGATTGTTCAACTTCACAACAAAAAAGATGAATAACCCAATTAAAACATGGGCAAAAACATGAACAGATACTTCTCAGAAGAGGAAATACAATTTGCTAAAAACATGAAAAGTTGCTTAACTTCGCTGGCTATTAGGAAAATGCAAATCAAAACCACAATGAGATATCATATGACACCCAATAGAATGGACATTATAAAAAAAATAGAAAATGACAAGTGCTGGAGAGGACATGGAGAAAGAGGGACATTTATCACTGTTGGTGGGAATGTAAAATGATATAAGCATGCTGGAAGGCAGTTTGGTGATTCCTCAGGAAGTTAAGTATAGAATTGTCATATATCCAGCAATCCCATTAGTAGGTACTATTCAGAGGGACTGAAAGCAAGTTCACAAATGGACATTTTCAAACCCATGTTTATAACAGCATTATTTATGATTGCCAAGAGATGGAAATTGCCCAAATGACCATCAATGGATGGGTGGCTAAACAAGCTGTGGTATATACCTACAATGGAATACTATGCAGTTGTAAGACAGAATAAAGTCATGAAGCATGCAAAAATGTGATGGAATCTTGAAGACATTATGCTGAGTGAAATTAGCCAAAGACAAAGAGACAAATAATGTATGGTCTCACTAATTGTATTTAGTGAACTTTGAGAGTTGCAGTTAAGAACACAGGTTACAGGAGATAGAAATAAGGTAGAGATTAGGCAATTGGTGCTTAAGGAATACAAATTGTGCAACAGAACTGACTGTAAAAGTTCAGAAATGGATAGCATAGTACTACCTGATGGTAGCACAATAATATAAGTACACTGAATGAACTGAATGTGAATATGGTTGAGGGAGAAGGGCTGGGGGCATGTATGAAACCAGAAGTAAAGATAGAAGATAAAGACTGAGAGAGTGTAACTTTATAGTGCCTAGAATGGACAATGATGGTGATTAACAAATATAAAAACATTTTAGCATAAGAACAAATGAATGTCAATATTGCAAGGTGTTGAAAATGCATGGTATACAGGTACAATCAATACAAGCTAGGGTCTATAATCAACAGTAACATTGTAACGTGCTTCCACTGAATGTCAACAAGGGGGGGGGCATAGGGGAGGTGATGAATTCTTTGCAGAAGAAAAGGAAGTGTCTTCATATAGATTATGGTGGCAAAGGCATTTCTATTTACTTAGATTGGCGTGTATGATATGTGATTAAAATTGCTTAAACATGAACAGAGAGAAACAAGTGCTAGAGACAACGTGGAAAAAGAGATGTACTTTTTCACTGTTGGTAGGAGAGCTTAGAGGTGCAGGCCCTCTGGAGGGCAGTGTTGTGATTCCACAGTAGCCTAGGTGTGGGGTTGCCATATAATCTTGAAACCCCTTTGCTAAGTATATACCTGGAAGAACTGAAGTGGGGACATGAATGGACATTTACACACTGATGTTTATGGAGGCAGTGCTAGAGATTCGCAACTGGTGGAGGTGGCCTAAAGGTATAAAGACTGAGGAATGGAAGGGGAAATTATGGTGTTTACAAACAAGGGATTATTAAATGGCTGCAAAAAAGGAGTGAAGTTGTGAAGAATGCAACTAGATGAATGAACCTTAAGGACAGTATGTCGAATGAAAAGCCAGAAACAAAAAGACAAATATCATCATGCCTCACTCATATGGACTAAGTATAATATACAAACTCAGAGAATTGAAATCAAGAGCATGGGGCCTATTGTAAAGGTTCCTAGATTGTAAGCTCTTACAGCAGTCAAATATATTTAGGAGTTGTAACTAATGGTTCTAAATTCTGAGATGCTGACCTATCTGTATATAATCTGGTCATCCCTGAAATTTTAGGTATTCATGTGACTTCTGAGACTGAGAGTTAGAGCAATGAAGCTATGAAAGTCACCATTATCCCATACAGCAAATGTTTAAAAAGCTGAAAAAGTGATTAAACTTTGTCTAGAGATAAGAATGAAGCTGATCTGGATAGGACTAAGGTAAATCAGAATACTGGGTAAGGGATGATATGGCCTATATTTTGAAACTTTAATTTCTGTTTCAAGGCCAAAGGGAGAGATGTTTATCTCTGTGCAAGGCCAAAGAGAGAGATGTTTATTTGGCGTAAAATGTACATTTTGGGTAGCACATTATTAACTTAACTTGCATGGTCCGTTTACTTGACACTATAATTAAATGGAATCTTGAATAGGGCATGACACCTTGTTGGTTTGTACAGCTTAGTCTGATGCCCTGATATATTCCAGAGTAATCTGGGCAGTAAATGAAAAATCATTTGCAAAGTCCCCTTGGGGGATGGGTGCAGAGGGGAGTAGGAAATGTTAAATTTCCCCATCTAGGAAATTCCTGATAATCTTACTAGCAGTGGGGACAACCAATTAATAGGCTGAGCCCTCAATCTTGGGGCTCACCCTTCTGAAGCTTATTACCACAAAGGAGAAGCTAAGCCTACTGATAATTATGCCTAAGAGTCAACCTCAGAGAACATCTTTTTCTTGCTCAGATTGTGGCCTCTCTCTTTAAGCCAACTTGGCAGATGAACTCACTGCCCTCCCCCCACTATGTGGGACATGACTCCCAGGGGTGTAAATTTCACTGGCAACACGGATCTGACTCCTGGGGATGAGCTCAGACCCAAAATCATGGGAATGAGAAAGTCTTCTTGACCAGAAGGGGGAAGAGAGACACGAGATAAAATAAAAGCTCAGTGGCTAAGAGATTTCAAGAGTCAAGAGGTTATCCTGGAGGTTATTCTTATGCATTCTATAGATATCTTTTCTTAGTTTATGGTGTATTGGAGTGGCTGGAGAGAAGTACCTGAAACTACTGAACTGTGTTCCAGAAGCCTTGATCCTTGAAGAGGACTACTTTTCAAATATGACTGTGATTATGGAAACTTTGTTGTCTGATGCTCCTTTAATAAAGGAAATGGACACATGAGTAAAAAAGGACAAGGATAAAAATATATAAATACTAGTGGGAGATAAAGGGTAAAGAATTGGATAGATTTGAAATACTGGTGGTCAATGAGAGGGAGGGGTAAGGGGTAAGGGATGTATGAGTTCTTTTTTTTCTTTTTATTTCTTTTTCTGGAGTGATGCAAATGTTCTAAAAATGATCATGTTAATGAATACATAACTACATGATGATATTGTGAGTCATTGATTGCATAGTATGGTTAGATTGTATATGGGTTTGAAGCTGCTATGCACCCCAGAAAAGCCATGTCCTTTAATCTTCATTTAATATTACTGGGTGGGATCTTTCTGATTGCTTCCATGGAAATGTGACATACCCAATTGTGGGTGGTAACTTTTGATGGGATAGTTTCCATGGAGATGTGTTTCTACCCATTCAAGATCAGATTGCTTACTGCAGTTCTTTAAGAGGGAACCATTTTGTAAAAAGCTGTGAGCCACCAGAACCACAGGGTCAACAGAATGGACAGAGCTCTGGGGAAGCCACTGAAGAAGCCTCGAGAGAAAGCTAGCAGATATCGCCATGTCCCTTTCCAGCTGAGAGAGAAACCTGGAATTTCATCGGCCTTTTATTTGTAATTAAGGTATCTTTCTCTTGATGCCTTAATTTGAACATTTTCACAGTCTTAGAACTGTAAACTTGTAACTTAATAAATTCCCCTTTTTAAAAGCCATTCCAGTTCTGGTATATTACAATCCAGCAGCTTACTAACTAGAACAGACTTGTATGTATGTGGAGATTTTTCAGGAAAAATATTTTTAAAAAAATTAAAAATGGAAAAGAATCAAGGCTACTGAAACACAGCCCAACAGTTTCAGGTTTTCCCTCTAGCCACTCCAATACACCATGAACTAAAAAGGAATATATAATGTGTATGAATAACCTCCAGGATAACCTCTTGATTATGTTTGAAATCTCTCAGCCACTTGGACTTTATTTTCTCTCATTTCTCTTTTCCCCCTTTTGGTCAAGAAGTCTTTCTCAATTCAATGATGCCTGTTCCTGGCTCATCCCAGGAGTGCTGTCCCATGTTGCCAGGGAGATTTACATCCCTGGGAGGCCTGTCCCATGTAGGGGGGAAGGCAGTGAGTTCACCATCTGAGCTGGCTTAGAGAGAGGCCAAAATCTGATTAAAAGAGATTCTCTGGGGGCAACTATTAGGCCCAATTATAAGTAGGCTTAAGTTCTCCTTTGCAGGAATAAATTTCATAGGGGCACAACCCAAGATTGAGGGCTCAGCCTATTGATTTGGTTGTCCCCACTGCTTGTGAGAATATCAGAAATTCTCCAAATGGGGAAGTTGAATATTTCTCCTTTCTCCCCAGTCTCCCCAGGGGACTTTGCAAATACTTTTTTATTCTCTGACAAAATAACACTGGGATATATCGGGGTATTACATAATTTAACTTGTATGGTCAGTTTAGTTGAACACCATAAGTACATGGGATCTTGAATAGGGCATCAGATCTTGTTGGATTGTACAGATTAGTATGAATTCCCCAGATTTTGAATGGGAATTCCAAAAATCCATTTGTAAGTTATTTCATTAGAACTTAGAACTCCTTTTTTTCCTCTGCAAAGTCAATATTATAGCTAAATTCCAATTTCTGTCACTCAAGGAAATTTAATACACATAACCATTACTTTCATATTGCCCATTAAATATCAGTAATTCAGTATTTTACATTGAGAACTGCAACCATCTGCATCAACATGACAGAACTACTGGGTCTAAGTACTGACACCACCTGTGTCAACATGATTTATTTGTTACAGGAGAACTTTGCCCAGGAAAGATAATTCTTATATGCTAATTTATCTCAGACAAACAATCTGTTCACCTTGGCAAAGAACCCACTTATCAAGTAACAGTTTACTTAGGAAGATATGCTTTGGGATGTGCATTGAACTCCACCTTTTGAGAATTCTCAATACTGTCAAGGTACTGTGTACTGTGTTACTGCAGTAAGTTCTAATAAGCTTAGTTTTGCTGTATTAGCAAGTTGTCTGGTTGTATCTTAGGGAGTTCAATACATATTAACTCATTTAATACTCATAACCTTATGCAGTAACCTCTGTTCGTATGTCCTTTTTATAGAGAAGAAAACTGAAGCACATGGAACAGGTGACTTGCTGAAGGATGCAAAGCAGTTTAACTCACAAGAATCTAATCTCTGTGGTAATATTACTGAGTCTATCTTCCTCCTAAGTCTATAGATCTGAAGTAAAACTCTGAAGAATCTTAAGTTCTTCTCAGCCCTAAGCTCCAATCCTGGAGGCTGAGAACAAGGAGGGTAGGAGCTAAGGGAAGGCTCTGTATGACCAAGTTATAGCACTTTCCACAACAGTGGCCTGGGAGGGTCTCACTGAAGATAAGAGACCATACTCAAAACTTTTTTTTTTAGATTTTAAATTTCAAATTTTATCATAGCGGGTCTTGAGTTCTGTTTTTACTTTTTAATATCAATTTTTTTAGATTTTAGAACAGTTTTAGATTTATAGAACTATTGCAAAAATATTACAAAGTTCTCCACATTCCATAGCCAGTTTCTGCTATTAATACCTTACATCTTACATTAGTATAATATATTGGTCACAATTAATTAAGCAATATTGACACATTATTATTAACTAAAGTCCACACTTTATACATATTTCTTCAGTCTATTCCAAGATAACTAAGGATTACATTTAGTCATCCTTTTTCTCTGTTCTAGTTTGCTAGCTGCTGGAATGCGATATACCAGAAACCAAATGGCTTTTAAAAAGGGGAATTTATTAAGCTTCACATTTACAGTTCTAGGCCTATGAAAATATACAAATTAAAGCAAGAGTATAGAAATGTCCAATCTAAGGCATCCAGGGAAAGATACCTTGGTTCAAGAAGGCTGATGATGTTCAGGGTTTCTCTCAACTGGAAAGGCATGTGGCAAACATGGTGTCTGTTAGCTTTCTCTCTAGGCTTCCTGTTCCCCTGGGAGCTTCATTTCCAAAGGTCTCCAGTTGCATGGGCTCTGTGGCTCCTTGGCTCTGTCCAAAATGTTCCCTCTTTTAAAGGATTCCAGTAAACTAATCAAGACCCACCTGGAATGGGTGGAGTCACATCTCCCTCTAATCAAAGGTTAATACCCACAATTGAGTGTGTCATGGCTCCGTGGAGATAATCTAATCAAATTCCCAAACCTACAGTCTGAATAGGGATTAAAAGAAACAGCTGTCTCCACAAGATGGGTCAGGATTAAAACATGGCTTTTCTAGGTTACATAATCCTTTCAAACCGGCATAGCTTCTTAGCCTTCTTTTGATTGTGACTGTTTCTCAGACTTTCCTTGTTCTTGATGATCTTTGTAGTTTTGAGGAGAACTGAGACCATACTTTTCTTTCTTTTTTTTTTTGCATGGGCAGAAATCGAAGCCAGGTCTCCGGCATGGCAAGTGAGAACTCTGCCTGCTAAATCACCGTGGCCTATCCTGAGATCATACTTTTTATTCTATTGTTATCAATTTAAGATTCAGCAATTTTTCTCTGTTTTAGCACAAGAAAGTGGGATGCTACTAACACATCTCACAAAAAAAACATTCACAATTTAGTTTAAATATACTTTTACCTTTGATTTCATTAGTATGTGAATCTTTTAAAATGACTGAATAATAAAATTTGTATTTTTAATTAGCTACTACATTATTTGCTTATCCTATCAACTGTATGTTTCACTTTGACTCAGGTGCTTTAGTGACTTCAGTGGCAGATGATTACCTTTAGAATTAAAGTTTTCAATCCCAATGACATAGAAAAGTCTAATATGATCTAGAGCCCTGACTTTCAAGCTTCATCTGGTGAGAAGAAATGGATTTTGAAATCAGGCTTAAAAAAAAAAAGAATT
The DNA here is from genome assembly GCA_004026745.1 of Myrmecophaga tridactyla. Classification (NCBI taxonomy): domain Eukaryota; kingdom Metazoa; phylum Chordata; class Mammalia; order Pilosa; family Myrmecophagidae; genus Myrmecophaga; species Myrmecophaga tridactyla. The sequence continues at coordinate 14,799 of PVIY010002762.1, read as the reverse complement.
TCAGCCTTGCCATTTAATGGTTGTGTGACCTTGGGTAAGATGTTTTACCTGAGTCTTATTTTCTGAAAAATATAGTGCCATTCTCTCAGATTGTTATGAGGCTCTTGTAAAGTGCTTAGCTTGGAATATAGTAAGTACTCAATAAACACTAGCTGTGATTAACATTAAGGCTTATTATTCTATGATCACCTTCATTAAAGCTCAATGAAACAATTTACATATCCCAGAACATGCCCAACCTTTGGACATGCCTAGAATGTCCTCCTCCTTGCTCCCAGGTTAACTCCTACTGCTTAAAGAGTCTACTACAGGGTCACCACTTTTTAGAAATACTTCTTTATTAGCTAAGACTCAGGTGCTCTTTCTTGTAAAGGTGCTAAGACTCAGGTGCTCTTTCATTAAATCTCTGTTATAGGACTTATCAGTTCATGTTGTAATTATCAAATTTAATATTTGATTTCCTTACTGGACTGTGAGCTCTTTGAGGAGAGGGCCTTATCTTGTTTGCTTCCATATTTCCAGTGCTTAACATAATCTTTGGCACAGGTAGGTTTTTAATAAATGTTTATAAAATGAATACCAAATGAGGTAGTATAAGGGTAGCTCAGTGTTAGAATTCTCACCCACAATGCAGAAAACCTGGGTTCGATTCCTGGAGGTTGCACATGCCAAAAAAGAAAAAAAAAAAATCAAATGAAACTCAGTTTTACAGATGAGGCTCTGAGATGTTGAGGGGCTTCCTTTAGCTCACCCAGATGTAACAGAATTGGTGCTCATGTCAATTCACCACATTCTTTAGCTAAAATGTAAACCAGTTCTCAAACAGCAGTTTTTTATGACATGGGAGTCTACAAACATTACAATAGGGATACAGTATATAAATCTGAAGTCCTGCTAAAATACTTTACTTCTTTGCTTTTTGCTGAAATGTTATCTTGTCAGTGTGATCATACAGTTTGTCTCATGCTGACTAGAAGCTTGAGTCATGTATTTGTTTATGATTAATAAAATGTGAAACATTAATTGATAAATGCAATTTCTGAAACTCTTTTAAAATTAGGGAGGAGACTATAAAGTTTCCATGGGGATAAAACAATTGTAATTTACCTCTCTGTACTAAACAGTGCTTTACACATATGTTCTAGTTTGCTAGCTGCCAGAATGTGATCTACCAGAAACAGAATGGCTTTTAAAAAGGGGAATTAAATAAGTTACAAGTTTACAGTTCTAAGGCCATGAGAACATCCCAATTAAAGCAGGTCTATTTAAAAGTCCAATCAAAGGCAAACAGGGAAAGCTACCTTGGTTCAAAAAGGCCAATGACATTAAGCATTTCTCACTCAGCTGAAAGGGCAAACACCAGGTGTCTGCTAGCTTTCTCTTCAGGATTCTTGTTTCATGAAGCTGCTCAGGAGGCGTTTTCCTTCTTCATCTTCAGAGGTTGCTGGCTGATGAACTCTCTGCTTCTTGTGGCTATGTTGTTCTGAAGCTTTTTCCAAAATGTTTCCTCTTTTAAAAGATTTCAGTTAAGTAACCAAGACGCACCTGGAATGGGTGGAGACGTGTCTCCACCTAATCAAGTTTAATACCCACACTTGATTGAGTCACATCTCCATGGAGATAGTCATTAAAGTTTCCAATATATAGTACTGAATAGGGATTAGAAGAAACAGCTGTCTTTACAAAATGGAATTAGGCTTCAAAGATAGCATCTCTAGGGTACTTAAATTCTTTCAAACCAGCACAACATGTAAAGTTTGTTTTTTTCCTTATCACAATGAGAAATTAATGTTATATAAATAGTTAGGCACCAGGGAAGGCAATTAAAATTTTACATGGAAGGTAAAGTTATGAAAGGAAAGAAAGTAGACTGGAATGGTTTTCTGCTCCTTCTGAGGTAGCTACTCATACAGCAAACAGTATGAGGGAATGAAAAACAGCATACTTAATACAAAAGGGCAATTTAGCAAGATGTAATGCAATAGCTAAAATGGAACCAGAGGAGAATTCTCAGGTAATCAATATGAATATGAGAAATTAACTTGTAGTATGTCGTTCTTTTCTTTCTTTTTGTTTATTTTTATTTTAAAATATTTTTATTATAAACAATGAACAAACATATAAACATTCTTGACATACAAATATTCTTGACATACAAACATTCTTGACTTGGTTACAATCAATGGCTCACAATATCATCACATAGTTGTGTATTCATCCCACCATGATAATTTTTTTTAACATTTGCATCTCTTCAGCAAAAGAAAGAAAAAAGAAAATACTCATCCATACCATACCCCTTACCCCTCCCTCTCATTCACCAGTATTTCAATCTACTCAATTTATTTTAACGTTCATTCCTCCTATTGTTTGTTTATTTCTTATCCATATTTTTTATTCATCTGTCTCTACCATACAGAAAAGGAGCCTCAGATATAAGGTTTTCACAATTGCACAATGCGAAAGCTATATCATTATACAATCATTTTCAACAAACACGGCTACTGGAACACAGCTCTAGTTTCAGGCACTTCCCTCTAGCCACTCTAATACACCATAAACTACAAAGGGGATATTTATATAATGCATAAGAATAACCTCCAGGATAAATTCTTGACTCTGTTTGAAATCTCTCAGCCACTGACAATTTATTTTGTCTCATTTCTCTTCCCCCTTTCAGTCGAGGTTTTTCTCAATTCCTTGATGCTGAATCCCAGCTCATTCTAGGATTTCTGTCTATGTTGCCAGGGAGATTTACACTCTGGGAGCCATGCCCCTCATAGAGAGGGGGAGGGCAGTGAGTTCGCTTGCCACTTTGACTGAGAGAGAGAGAGAGGCCACATCTGAGCAACAAAAGAGGTTCTCTGGGGGTGACTCTTAGACCTAATTTTAAGTAGGCTTAGCCTATCCTTTGCAGGGGTAAGTTTCATGGGGATAAATCCCATGATCGGCCTATTGATTTGGTTATCTGCACTGCTTGCGAGAATATCAGGAATTCTCCAAATGGGGAAGTTGAATTTTTCCTCCTTTCTCCCCATTCCCCCTTGGGGACTTTGCAAATAATTCTTTATTCACTGTTTAAATCACTCTGGGCTTTATCAGGGCATCAAACTAACTTGGACAAACCTACAAAATCTCATGCCCTAGTCAAGGTTCCATGTACTTATGGTGTTGTATTACACTGTCCATATATGTTAAATTAGGAAATGCACTAGTCAAAATACAAATTTTGTACCGAATAAACATTTCTTGCTTTCATCTCACACAGAAGTTGAGGTTGTTGAAGTTTTAAAATATGAGTGACCATCTATTTTCAACACCTGCAATACTGACATTCCTTTGTTCTTCCTCATGCAAAAACATTTTTAAAATTTTTACATTTAGTCATTATCATTGTACACTCTAGGCATTCCTAGATTATACCATCTCAGTCTTTATCATCTATCTTTCCCTCTATTTTCATATGTGCCCCAAGTCCTCCTCCTTCCATCATTCTCATATTCAGCTTCATTCAGTATACTTACATTATTGTGTTGCAATCAGGAAGTATTGTGCTATCCATTTCTGAATTTTTACCATCATTCCTGTTGAATAGTCTGTATCCCTTCAGCTCCAATTGCCCAATCTCTACCCTATTTCTATCTTCAGATAACCTCTGTTCTTAACTAAAATTCTCAAAGTTCACTCATTAATGTTAGTTCATATCAGTGAGACCATACAGTATTTGTCCTTTTGTTTCTGCCTAATTTCACTCAGCATAACATCCTTAAGGTCCATCCATGTTGTTACATGCTTCATGACTTTATTCTGTCTTATAGCTGTGTAATATTCCTTTGTATGTATATACCACAGCTTGCTTAGCCACTCATCTGTTGATGGACATTTGGGCTGTTTCCATCTCTTGGCAATTGTAAATAATGCTGCTACAAACAGTGGTGTGCAAATGTCCATTTGTGTCCTAGCCCTCATGTTCTCTGAATAGATACCTAGCAATGGGATTGCTGGATCATATGGCAATTCTATACTTAGCTTCCTGAAGGCACCAAACTGCCTTCCACAGCGGTTGTACCATTTTACATTCCCACCAAAAGTGTGACTCCACATTCTCTCCAGCACTTGTCGTTTTTTGTTTTTTTTTTTTAAATAATGGCCATTCTAGTGGGTGTGAGATGGTATCTCATTGTGGTTTCGATTTGCATTTCCCTAATAACCAGGGTAGTTGAGCATCTTTTCATGTGCCTTTTAGCCATTTGTATTTCCTCTTCTGAGAAGTGTCTGTTCATGCCATTTGCCCATTTTAAAAATGGGTTGTTGTCTTTTTGTTGTTGAGTTGAACAAATTCTTTATATATTCTGGATACTAGACCCTTATCTGATATATCATTTCAAATATTATCTCCCATTGGGTAGGCTGCCTTTTTACTTTCTTGACAGAGTTCTTTGATGCACAAAAGTGTTTAATTGTAAGGAGACTCTATTTCTTTCTTCAATGCTTATGCTTTGGGTGTAAGATCTAAGAGAATGCCTCCTATTACAAGTTTTGTAAGATATTTCCCTACATTTTTTTCCTAAAAGTTTTATCATGTTAGCTCTAATGTTAGGTCTTTGATCCATTTTGAGTTAATTTTTGTATAAGCTGTGAGATATGGATCCCCTTTCATTCTCTTGCATATGGAGATGTAGTTGTCCAAGCATCATTTATTGAAGAGACTATTTTGTCCCAGGTGAGTTGGCTTGACTGCCTTATCAAAGATCAATTGTCCACAGATGAGTGGGTCTATATCTGAACACTCATTCAATTCCATTGGCCTCTATATCTATCTTTATGCCAGTACCATGCTGTTTTGACCACTGTAGCTTTGTAATATGCCTTAAAGTCAGGTAGTGTGAGACGTCTGACTTCATTTTGTTTCCTCAAGATATTTTTAGGTATTCGGGGCATCCTGCCCTTCCAAATAAATTTGGTTATTGTTTTTCTATTTCTGCAGAGTAAGTTTTTGGGATTTTAATTGGCATTGCATTGAACCTATAAATCAATTTAGGTAGAATTGACATCTTAACTATATTTAGTCTCCCAATCCATGAACATGGTGTGCCCTTTCATTTATTTAGGTCTTCTGTGATTTCTTTTAAGCAATTTCTTGTAGTTTTCTTCATTTAGGACCTTTGTATCCTTAGCTAAATTTATCCCTAAATATTTTATTCTTTTGGTTGCAATTGTAAATGGCATTTTTTCTTGATTCCCCCCTCAGATTGCTCATTACTACTGTATAGAAACACTACAAATTTTTGAGTGTTGATCTTGTAACCTGTCACTTTATTGTACTCATTTATTAGCTGTAGTAGTTTTGCTGTGAATTTTTCCAGGTTTTTGACATATAGTATCATATCTCTGCAAACCAGTGAGAGTTTTACTTTTTTCTTTCCAATTTTGATGCCTTGTGTTTCTTTTTCTTGTCTAATTGCTCTGGCTAGAACTTCCAACACAATGTTGAATAACAATGGTGACAGTGGACATCTTTCTCTTGTTTCTGATCTTAGGGGGAAAGTTTTCAGTCTTTTCCTGTTGAGGATGATGTTAGTTGTGGGTATTTCATATATTCCCTTTATCATGTTGAGGAAGATCCCTTCTATTCCTATCCTTTGATATGTTTTCATCAAGAAAGAATGTTGAATTTTTGTCAAATGCTTTTTTTTCTTCATCAATCTTACATTAATTGATTTTCTTATGTTGAACCATCCTTGCATACTTGGAATAAATCCCACCTGTTCATGCTGTATAATTATTTTAATCTGCTGCTGGATTTGATTTGCAAGAATTTTTTGAGGATTTTTGCACCTATATTCATTAAAGAGATTGGCCTGTAATTTTCTTTTCTTGTAATACCTTTGTCTGGCTTTGGTATGAGGGTGATGTTGGCTTCATAGAATGAGTTAGGAAGCATTCCCTCCTCTTCAACTTTTTTGAAGAGGTTGAGCAGTATTGGCACTAATTCTTTCTTGAATGCTTGGTAGAATTCACATGTGAAGTCATCTGGTCCTGGACTTTTCTTTTTTGGAAGCTTCTTGATGACTGATTCAATTTCTTTACTTTTGATTGGTTTGCTGAGATCATCTATTCCTTCTTGAGTCAGTGTTGGTTGTTCATGCCTTTCTAGGAAGTTGTCCATTTCATCTACATTGTCTAGTTTAATTGCATAAAGTTGTTCATAGTATCCTCTCATTTCCTCCTTTATTTCTGCAGGATCAGTGGTTATGTCTCCTCTTTCATTTCTGATTTTATTTATTTGCATCCTGTCTATTTTTCTTTTTGTCAACCTTGCTAAGGGTCCATCAATTTTATTGATTTTCTGAAAGAATCAACTTCTGGTTTTGTTGATCTTCTTGATTGTTTTCATGTTCTCAATTTCATTTATCTCTGCTCTAATCTTCATTAGTTCTTTCCTTTTGCTTGCTTTGGGGTTAGTTTAATGTTTTTTTCTTGAGTTCTTCCAAGTGAACATTTAATCCCTCGAGTTTTGCTCTTTCTTATTTCTTGATACAGGCATTTAAGGCAATAAATTTCCCTCTTAGCACTGCCTTTGCTGCATCCCATTTATTTATTTATTTATTTTGGCATGGGCAGGCTCTGGTTATCTAAGCTGGATCTCTGGCATGATAAGCAAGAATTCTGCCACTGAGCCACCAATTGCACCACCCAGTAACCCACAGATTTTTTATATGTTGTGTTTTCATTTGCATTGAGATACTCACTGACCTCTCTTCTAATTTCTTCCTTGACCCACTGGTTGTTTAAGAGTATGTTGTTTAGCCTCCACATATTTGTGAATTTTCTGGCCCTCTGCCTGTTATTGATTTCCAACTTCATTCCTTTATGATCTGAGAAAGTGTTTTGTATGATTTTAATCTTTTTAAATTTATTGAGATTTGTGACCCAGCATATGGTCTATCCTTGAGAATGATCCATAAGCATTTGAGAAAAAGTTTTATCCTGCTGTTGTGGGGTGTAACATTCTATAAATGTCTGTTAAGTCTATTTCATTTATTATATTATTCAAATTCTGTTTCTTTATTGATCCTCAGTCTAGATGTTCTATCCATTGATGAGAACAGGGAACTGAAGTCTCCAACTATTATGACAGATGTGTCTATTTCTCCTTTCAATGTTTGCCTCATGTATTTTGGAGCATTCTGGCTTGGTGCATAAATATTTATGATTGTTATGTCTTCTTGTTGAATTGTTCCTTTTATTAATACATAGTGTCCTTGTCTCTTTTAATTGTTTATATTTGAAGTCTAATTTGTCAGATATGAATATAGCTACTTCTGCTCTTCTCTGATTGTTGTTTGCATGAAATATCTTTTCCCAATGTTTCACCTTCAACCTGTGTTTGTCCTTGGGTCTAAAATGCGTCTCCTGTAGACAGCATACAATAGGGTCCTGCTTTTTAATCCATTCTGCCAGTCTATGTATTTTGATTGGGGAGTTTAAGCCTTTAACATTTAGTGTTATTACTGTAAGGGCAGTACTTTCTTCTACCATTTTGTCTTTTGGATTTTATATCATATCTATTTTTTTCTCTTTTTATCTTAGATGATAGTCTTCATTTCTGCACTCTTTTCCACACCTCTCTCTCCTGTCTTTTCCTGTCTGCCTCTGGTGCTCCGTTTAGTAGTTCTTACAGAGCCAGTCACTTGGTCACAAATTCTCTCAGTGATTTTTTTGTCTGAAAATGTTTTCATTTCCCCCTCATTTTTGAAGGACAATTTTGCTGGATATAGACTTCTTGGTTGGCATTTTTCTCTTTTAGATTCTTAAATATGTTATACCATTGTCTTCTTGCCTCCATGGTTTCTGCAGAGAAATCTACACATACTCTTGTATGTGGTGGGCTGCTTTCCTGTTGCTGTTTTCAAAATTCTCTCTTTCTCTTTGACATCTGATATTCTGAGTAGTAAGTGTCTTGAAGTATGTCTATTTGGATCTATTCTGTTTGGGGTATGCTGCACTTCTTGGATCTGTAATTTTATGTCTTTCATAAGAGATGGGAAATTTTCAGAGATAATTTCCTCCATTAGTCTTTCTCCTCCTTTTTTCTTATCTTCTCTTTCTGGGACATCCACAACATATATATTCATGTGCTTCATGTTGTCATTCAATTCCCTGAGTCCTTGCTCATATTTTTCCATTCTTTTCTCTATATTTTATTTTGCTTATCAGATTTCCGATGTTCCATCCTCCAGCTCACTAGTCCTTTCCTCTGCCTCTTCAAATCTGATGTTGTAGGTTTCCATTGCTTATTTCCATCTCTTCTACTGTGCCTTTAATTCCCATAAGTTCTGTGATTTGTATTTTCAGACTTTTGATTTCTTCTTTTTGTTTGCTCATTGCTTTCTTTATATCCTCCCTCAACTGATTTGATTTTTGATGAGATTTTCCATGTTTGTTTAAACATCCTGAATTAGTGTTTCAACTCCTATATCTCATTTGAATTGTTGATTTGTTCCTTTACCTGGGTCATATCTTCAATTTTCCTAGTATGACTTGTTATTTTTTGCTGATGTCTAGGCATTTGATTTCCTTAATTAGTTTATTCTGGAGATTCTTTTCACTCTTTTACCTAGGATTTTCTTGCTGGATGGCTTTGTTCTCTATCTGTTCTTTGACATTCAGTTCAGCTTATTCTAGACCTCTAGCATAGGTTTTTTTAATGGATCAGAAAATTTCAGTTCTTGTTTTCTTGTTTCTTGCTCTGCCTATATGGAGTCTTATTTATTTATTTATTTTTCTTAGGAGGGTCTACTTTGATATTACAGACCTCAGTCAGATTTTCCCAGATCAGACTGGCCTCCTCTCAGGGGGAAAGAGTTGCCTGCATCAATTTTCCCTGAGGGTGAGACCCTGCAGGTTGACAGACTTTTCTATGAAGACTTGAGACTCTGCTTTTCCTAACCTGCCCAGCATGTGGTGCTTGTCTGCTTGCAGCTTCCCACCAGCATAAAGTGATGTGGTAACTTTTTAACTTCAGCAGACTCTCCCTGCTGGGGGCATGGTCGAGACAGAGGAGAGGTTGTAGGATGGCTTTAATTGCTTCGGTTTTCCAGTCCCTGGGGTCTGAACTCTTTGGAAAGAGTTTCCACCTGAGCTGGGCCCCTTCTCCTGGGGAAGGTACAGCCTCCAGGGAATTAATTCCTTTCACCTGATCAGCCTCTTTGTCTCCCAGACAAGCTTAATTCCACCCCTGCCTTGGGTAGTTGGAGCCTGAGAAGCCTTGCAGTTCTATCTAATGAGATGTTAAGTAGTAGAAACAAAGCAAAAAAAAAAAAAAAAAAAAAAAAACTTTTCAGAGCAGGACCCCCATTCCTCGGGTTTGTTAATCAAGAGCTTAAGTTAGTATGTTGCTCTATGTATCTCCAGGTTCAGGTTCTATGTGCCCCACCCCCACCCCTTTTAGGGACCAGCCCTTTTCAATTAGTTTATGCTGTCTGATAAAAAAAAAACCTGTTTTTTTTTTTTTTTTGTCACCCCTGCCTCCCTCTGTGCTGGGGGCAAAAACTCCTAGTACCTTTAGCTCTTATTCGAGGTTTATCTGAGCTGTAGGCCTATTTTCAGTAATTAGTTAATTAATTCTGCAGGAGCTTGGATGAGCTAAGCACCTGTTGCTAGTAAAGTCTCTTTCCTTTCCCCTTGGGGAACCAGTCCATGGGAGAGGGGACTGCTTGGGGGACTTACTGTGTAGGGTCTCAGCTTTTCCAGCTTGTCCAGACTGGTGTACACTGAATGTCCAGTCACTGATGGGCCCTAGCAGTTCTTCTGTACTGTTCCTGGATATTTATTAGTTGCTCTGGAGGACGACCTTTATTTTTGTTTTTAATCACTGTCACTGGCTGCTAAAACCATTAAGAGAAAAGTTGATGGGTAACTAACTTTACACTGTATAAATTAAGGTCACAATATCTGAAACAACTGACTGATCTTATTATCACCAAATGTAGTGATATGCCTTGTGTGATGCAACAGGTCACACAAAACACTAATTATGAAGTAATTTTACCAAAGATCAAACAAATGCACAACAACCCAAATATAATAAAGCTTCTAGAGATAATTATTAGTTTACAGGAAATATTTGGAATAGAGAGATGTATTAAATGGCACACTGATGGCACAATCATATAAATCTGGGATTGAAAATTTTGTAGGATAAATGACCTGGTTTCTTAAAAAAAATTTACATGAAATAAAAGGGGGGAATTGTTTTATATTAAAAGAAACTAAAGAGATAAATCAGCCAAATATAAATATGTGAACCCTTGGTTGGCTTCTGAATTGACAAACAGATATAGAAGACTTTGAGTCAATCATGGAAATTTGAATGAGGACAAGTAATAGATATTACAACAGAAAAAATTCTTAACTGTTATATACCAAAGTATTTACATGAAATGATAAATTGTCTAGAACTTGCTTTAAAGTACTCCAACATAGGTGGGTGTGGGTGGAGAGTGTGCATTTGTGTGCCCATGTACGTACACAAGATTGGTAAAATGCTAATAATTGAAGCTTGTGATAAATACATGGGGATTCATTATACTCTACTGTCCATTTCTGGATATGTGTTAAATTTCCCAGTAAAAAAGTTTTAAAAATGGCTTATATTTCCAGTACTGCACTTGCTATAAAAAGTACCTGATCATTCACATATATAATGGCAGTAAGCTCAATATCATAACCCAAAGCAATATGATTATTATTCTCATCTGTGGATAGACTCCAAATTTGCAAAGCAATCATGCTTTCTGCTTGGGGGAATTTTATGTAGTTTTTCTAGCTGAGAATCAAAGAGGCTTTATTCTAGCTGTCCAACACTTCTGTGTGCATAAGAAACCCCAAGCTTTCTGCTATTGAATCACACTAGGAAGAGTGCTGGCCTTCTCCCATTCACTCTTGATTTACTCAGATTTTTTTTTTTTTACACAGCTCAAAGTAATTCCATTAAATGTCAATTCATTATTTTAGTAAGAACAGCCACAAGAATCCTTAAAGTGAATATCTCACTTATAAGATGCACATTCCTGAAGTCTCCCTCCAAAGCAGGAGAATTCTTAAAGGCCATAGAATATTCTATGTAACTTGGATTGTGACAGAGTGTAAAATGTGCTTTCTATTAGTCACTTTTTATCTGGCCTGGTTCTTGAGCATTGCTTCTCTTTATGGATTTTTCCCTCTTGGTAACATAAAATCCTTCCAAAATGTGGAGGTAAATGCAAATGACCTTCCAAACCAACACCAACTAATTTTATTCCATCTACACCTACATCTTTTCATTTGTTTTTAAGTCATCAAAAGTCAAAATGTGATGTAGCATATAGCAAATACTGAACTAGAAACAAGACACATTATAATGCCCTACGGACATACTAACTCAGGAAAGCAGACCAACTCTTTTATACAATTTTTTTATTGGTTCTCATTTTATTAATGTACGCTTTGACAATGGAAAAATGGATTGGCATTTTGTTGTTAGCCATTATTTTATTATTTAAAATATATATAATAATTTTCAAATAGTTACATAATGAAATTGATGCTTAGAAAAGAGGTATTACCAACAGATTCCACCTATTGATGGGATACAGCTAATAATTTGCTTCAACTTGAAATCATTGCTGCTTCTTTAGAGCAATAATAGCATAACATCTGGGAGATTTCACAGGGTCAAACAACTTCACAAGTGCAGACCATGCAATGTCTTCCTGCAAATTGATAAATTATTTAGATATATAACAGTTTGTTAAAGAAAAAAGGAGAGATGAAAGAGTCAGACTATATATTGTGATATACAGGCATACCTCAGAGATATTGCAGGTTTGGTTCCAGACTACAGCAATATAGTGAAAATTACGAATAAAGTAAGTCACATGAAGTTTTAAATTTCCCTGTGCCTATAAAAGTTGTTTATACTGTACGGTAGTCTATTAAGTATGCAATAGCATTATGTCTAAAAAAAACTATGTATATACCTTATTTACAAAATTCTTTATTACTAAAAAATGCTAACCATCATCTGAGCTTTCAGCGAGTTGTAATCTTTTTGCTACCTTAATGTTAATGGCTGCTGACTGATCAGGGTGTTGGTGGGTGAAGGTTGAAGTGGCTATGGCAATTTCCTAAAATAAGTTTACCATATCAATTGATTCTTCCTCATGAAAGATTTCTCTGTAGTATGTGATGCTGTTTAATAGCATTTCACCCACAGTAGAAGGTTATTCAAAATGGAGTCAGTTATTTCAAAGCTGGCTGCGGCTTTATCAACTAAGTTTATGTACCACTCTAAATCCTTTGCTATCATTTCAATAACGTTCACCCAGCATCTTCACCAGGAGAAGATTCCAACTCAAGAAACCACTTTTTTTTTTACTGATTTCATAAGAAGCAACTCTCATTTATTGAAGTTTTACATGAAATTGCAGTAATTTAGTCATGTCTCCACGCTCCACTTCTAATTCTAGTTCTCTTGCTATTTCCACCACATTTGCAACTACTTCCTCCAATGAAGTTTTGAGCCATTCGAAGTCATCCATGAGGACTGGAATTAATTTCTTCCAAACTCCTATTACTGTTGATATTTTGGCTTCCTCTCATGACTCATGAGTGTTCTTAACAGCATCTAGAATGGTGAATCCTTTCTAGAAGGTCCTCAACTTCCTTTGCCCAGACCCATCAGTGGAATCACTATCTATGGCAGCTATAGCCTTAAAAAATGTATTTCTTCAATAAGACTTACAGTTGAAATTACTCCTTGATCCATGAGCTGCAGAATGGATGGTATGTTAGCAGGCATGAAAACAATATTCATCTCGTATATCTCCATCAGAGCTCTTAGGTGAACAGGTGCATTGTCAATGAGCAGTAATATTTTGAAAGGATTCTTTTTTCTGATCAATAGGTCTCAGCAGTGGGCTTCAAATATTCAGTAAGCCACGCTGTAAACAGCTGTGCTATCATGCAGGCTTCATTGTTCCATTTAAAGAACACAGCCAGAGTAGTTTTAGCATAATTCTTAAGGGCCCTCGGATTTTCAGAATGGTAAATGAGCAATGGCTTCAACTTAAAATCACCAATAGCATTCACCTCTAAAAAGAGAGTCAGCCTATCCTTTAAAACTTTGAAGCAAGGGACTGACATCTCTTTTCTAGGTATGAAAGTTCTAGACGGCATCTTCTTCCAATATAGGGCTGTTGCACCTATAGTGAAAATCTGTTGTGTAGTGTAGCTACCTTCATCAATTATCTTAGCTTAATCTTCTGGATAACTTGCTGCTTCTCCTTGTAGTTTTATGTTTTGGGGCCAGCTTCTTTCCTTAAACATCATGAATCAACTTCTGCTGGCTTTAGACTTTTCTTTTTCAATTTCCTCACCTCTTTCAGCCTTCATGCAATTGAAGAGAGTTAGGACATTTCTCTGGATTAGGTTTTGGCTTAAGGGAATGTTATGGCTGGTTTGATCTTCTATTCAGACCACTAAAACTTTCTCCATATTAGCAATGGGGATGTTTTGCTTTCTTTTCATTTGTGTGTTCACTGGAGCAGCACTTTAATTTCCTTCAAGAACTTTTCCCCTCGCATTCACAACTTAACTGGCGCAAGAGGCCTAGCTTTCATTCTATCTGGACTTCTAATATGTCTTCCTCACTAAGCTTCATCATTTCTAGCTTTTGTTTTAAAGTGAGATATGTGTAATTCTTCCTTTCACATAAACACTTGGAGGCTATTGTAGGGTTATTAATTGGTCTAATTTCAATACTGTTGCATTTTAGGGAATAGGGAGGCCCAGGGAGAGAGAGAGAGAGACAGGAGAAGAGCTGGTTGGTAGAGCAGTCAGTACACACACAACTTTTACTGATTAAATTCGTTGTCTTATATGGGCATGGTCTGTGGCACCCCAAAACAATTACAATAATAACATCAAAGATCACAGACCACCATAGCTGATATAATAATGAAAAAGTTTGAAATATTGTGAGAATTAACAAAACGTGACCCAGAGACATGAAGTGAACACAGACTGTTGGAAAAATGGTGCCAAAAGACTTGCTTGGTACAGGGTTGCCACAAACCTTCAATATGTAAAAAAAACCAGAATATTTGTGAAGTGCAATAAAGTGAAGCGCAATAAAATGAGGTATGCCTGTAAACTACAGAAATAACAAACTAAAACTATTCTTTCTGGAATAAAATGAACTTTTACTGCAAAAATGAAAAAGCTAAAAGTTATTTACACATTTCTTAGATCTTTCTACTGATATTTCCCTTCATCAAATGACATGGGGAGGGGTTTCTTTCAGAAATTATTAAAGGAAAGACAGATGGTGGAATGGGCATTCTCAAATACTGCTAGAGGATATATAAATTAGTATAACCATTATGGAAATATATCTCAAAACTGTTGATAAAGGGGTATATCCTTTATTTAGCAGTTTCACCTTCAGGAATTCATGCTGAGGAAATAAAGATGTATACAGAGAGTGAACTACAGTGAGGTTATTCATTCCTTTGATTGTGAAAAACTAAAAGTGGCCAACAATTGGGTATCAGTTAAACAATTATATGATGGACATTATTTATTTTCTGCAGCATATTTAATGAGATGGGAAAATTCTAAAATACATCCCATAAAACAAATAACTTGGATGTAAATTGCTTTTATATATTAGAAAGAAGCACTAAAAGTACACAAAAAATTGAGTAGTTAATACTGAAAGGTGGGATTGTGGTTACTTTTAATTTTCTTCTTTTA